>QFEF01004942.1:0-16175 GCA_003316035.1 Neoboletus subvelutipes | reverse complement strand
GAATCTGGATGCACGGCCAGCCAATGCCAAGACACGGATAGCCAAGAAGCATCCCGGCAGCTGGTAGCTGATGTGGTCGTCCCCGAGGTGATGCTGGACGATCAAGCGGATGTGAGGGAGGTGATGAGCAGACAAGCAACTCCTCCAGGCCCTCACAGTCATCGTCCCGAGACGCTTCTCCACTCGACCAGACTTTCGGCCCGCTTCACGAATGCGTTGAGCATGTCTCGCAATAGCGGCTCCTCTATGATAGCGATTGCACCCAATGACAGTGTTGTTTAACAGACATTTCTTAGTTATGATGGACATACTACTTGTACTTTGTTACATTGTTTACGGATTAAATTATAACTCTAATATTATAGGTCGTCACTCGTGCGAGTTGCCAGCATCTTCGCAAACGACTTGACTGTACTACCGGCTTGGTTAACACGAATCCATTCATGGCATTTTCACACCTCAGCGCATATCTCAACAGGTCCACGAAATATCTCGCCGATGGCACTGTCAAAAGCACGTCTAGTTTTACCTCCCTGCACCGTGCAATGAAATTTGACTCCTCGACCCACTCGCAGTCCTCCGCATGGAAGGCGCGAACCCTCCCAACCGAGCACCCAGCACTCTCCTAAAGCTACACACACAAGAAGACGTCAAAGAAATCGCAACCGGATGCGACGCAGACATTGGCGGTACCTCCACTCTCCATTTCGCGCTAGACGAGTCTCCGGAACGAATTAAGGGCAGCGGAAGTCCCGCCACCGCTCGTTTTTGGGGGGAGATGAAGCTGGCGGTTCGCCCAGAGTTTCAAGGACGAATTCGAGGCGGTTATTCAGGGTTCAGGACAAAGGTGCGCATTGGAGTGCTAGAACGGACCTCCCCTTTCTCCGCTGCGGGGAGAGGCGGTCGCCTTGTTCGTGATAAAACAAATGGTGATGGGTAGCCATTTTGTATTTTCGATTCCTTAGCCGCGGACGTCGTTGTTCGGAGAGATATGCGACGACGTGTCGAACCATCAATACCTCGCGTTGCGATTACGCCTCGGCGGAGATCCTCGGACGAGAAATTCCTACTACGTGAACTTGCAAACGGACGGCCCCGTCTCCACCGACCTTTGGCAACACCGCCTGTATTTCAAACGGAATGATGGGGGCTGGGAAGACATCTTTGTTCGTTCCACAGCGTTTTCTCTCTTTCCTTGGTTCTCGTGCCCGTACATTTGTTGACATGTTCGTGACAGATCCCCTTTGATAATTTCATTCTTACAAACACCGGTGAACTGGTCCAACATCAGATAACCATGTTTCGCCAACGGATCCGAACTGTCGGCATTTCGATGTTGGGAGGCAATAGTGGAGTGTCAGGATTTTATGACCTCGGGGTTCATTCGATAAGAGCTGTCAATGAGGAGGACGTGTCTAGACCGCCATGTGAGTTACCACCTCTGAATCGATACTCCCGTAACAGTCAACTCTATGGCTAGTGCTCGCGAAAGATCCTTCTCATGGCGCATGAGTAGCAATTATGTTGGTTGATCACACTGCTTCCTTTCTATACTATCGTGCCAGCTACGTCTACTCGAGATGAAAGATATTTCGCTCGCATTTTAATGGTGCATAGAGAAGCATGAGCTATATGTACAATCGCAATCCTGCGTAACTAGGAATCGGAGAGGATAAAGTGCGAACCTCTAACGGAGACTGCCTGAAATGTACAAAATCCCCAAGGAAAGAAAGCAGGTTAGGAGTAGGATGGAACGGTAGTAGCTAGAAAAATACTAGAGGAAGAGGGAAAGTGATTCCAAAGGGTGCCCAGATATCAGACGACCACACAACCACCACAGCAACTACCATGGTCACCGTCACCCGAGTCTTTGGTACTGTACGGACCAGTTCCACCCACACCCGAGTTGGCCATGACAGGCCGGCCAGTTTGTTGTTCCTGCGTTGTCGTGTCAGGCACGATGTGAGACGTCGGCGCAGCGGTAAATTTACCTTGTTGTATTTCCGAATCTCACGCACGAGGTTGCTAAATGCCTCGTCGACATTGATACGCTGCTTGGCAGAGGTCTCGATGAATTTGCAACCGAAATGTTTGGCGAGGTCACGGCCCTCTGGCAAATAAATGTAAAGTGAGGAGGGTCTCAGGGGAAAGAAGGGGTCGCCGTACCATTCATGCCAACTTGGCGTTCATATTCGAGATCACACTTGTTAGCTACGACGATGACGGGGAAGGAGTCCTGGTCCTTGACACGAAGAATCTGTTGGTGGAAGGTATTGATCTCCTCAAACGAGTTACGCGACGTGATGGAATAGACGAGGAGGAAGCCTTCGCCTGTGCGCATATACTGTTCACGCATAGCCCTGTGCATCGTAGACGTTGATTCTTCTTTGAGCGACGCGACTCGCACAAAGTGGACTTACCCGTATTCCTCTTGTCCAGCAGTGTCCAGGACGTCGAGCAGTGCGACCTCGTCATCGATGACACACTGCTTGCGGTATGAATCTAGGGACGTGGGAATGAGAGCGTGCATAGAAAAGAAAGACAGAGGGGAGAGTGCGTACCCTCAATAGTTGGGTCATACTCGTCGACGAAGTGGCTCTGGATGAACTGGATGGTCAGGGCAGATTTTCCAACACCTGAACAATGGATTGCTGAGAGGATGTCCAGGTCTGAGTGGAGGATGCTCACCACCACCACCGACGACAACAAGCTTGTACTCTCTCAAGAATTGTGCCTGGCGTCGGAGTCAGCTTTACGAAGAGACGATGAGTGGAGTGGCATACTCTGGACATGGCGCCTTGTGCGAAAAGAAAATGGACAGTGAAAAGGAAGGAAGGAGGAAGGCGGGGGAAAGATGCAGATAATAGTCCCGCAGGACAATGATGTGCTCTCGTTATAACCTCGGACACCAAATATTTAACGCCACAGCAACTTTACACAGCACTAGCATTATGTACCATGTCTCATCAGATAATTCGATACCATCCAAAAAATACACCCTTTTCACTCTGTAGGCCTGTTCTATTCAACTAGTCAAACATCAGAATGCGTAATGCTTCACAATTCCCTTGTTTATAGCCCATATATCCTCGAACAATTTGACAGCAGACTCGGGCAAGGGCCCATCCGCACTATGAATCATGTCATCACTCGACAGATTCGTGGGGCTCGATAGGGCTCACCTATCGCGCAGATTCGCCTCCAACTGTGAAATGTTACTCGCACCTATGATCACCGCGTCCCCATTCTCTGGCTTGAGCCCTGAGTGGTGTTGGAGCCATCGTAGAGCGGCATTAGGGACAGAAATCCCTTGCGCATCCTGACGAGCAGCGATCGGCACAGAACGCATTGGAATCAAGGAAACGAACGGCTCACGAGGCCCTCTTTCAACTTCAACACTGTTGGAAGAAGCGGTTCATACTTGTCTTGCAACATCCTCGCGACCCCAGACACACGCGCGTCAAAGCGACCACCAGGTGCATCCATATCTTTGGCTGAGAGGAACCTGCTCGTAAGAAGACCGCTCCTGCAATGTGTATGCAGAAATCAGTATGTCGGCGTGCCCCTCAAATATCGGACACATACGCAAGTGGGCTGTAAGCATAAAATCCCATGCTAAACCTGCGCAGGCATGGAAAGAGCTCAAGCTCGACTCCGCGTTCGAGTGCATTGTAGACCCCTTGGTACACGGTGGGTTTCAACCATCCGCGTTCCGACGAAAGAGTGACGATTTCTGCTACCTCCCATGCGTTGAAATTACTCAACCCGAATTCTTCGCTATCATTGTAAATTAGCCATCAATTGATGCCTCGCAGTATCGACACTGACAAATGCCCTTCTTTGTACAAGGTATCGATCGCAATCAGTGTCTCCTCAATTGGAGTGCCAGAACGATCAGGGGCATGGAGATACAATGTACGGATCTTGTGGGGTGCGAGCGCTACGACGGATTCTTGCAGGCGTGCACGGAGGACGGTCAGGATGGCAGGGAACTCCGCGCTTGGGAAGATCCTGATATTGTCCAGACTGAGCCCCTAGGTACTGGGAGAAAGTTGGCATTCACGCACTTGGTGTCAATTCTGCATCTCTTAATGTCGATTTGACCGAGCATCTGTTCAGAAGTGCCAGCTCCATAAATACGTGCAGTATCGATAACCAGAGGGGAATCGAGGCCGTGGAAGCCAACGTATGCATCGATGATGGTCTGGGCACCGTGTGTGGTATTACAGCGAGCGCCCAAATTCGCAGGAGAAGGCGGTGCTATTCCAAAGCCGCCGGCGCCCTGTGGAGACCAATGAGAAATCATCATTGGAGAGCATGAGGGACACCTACGCAGACGAGATGGATCCGGGGAGTAGTCATTGAGAACTGACAGTTGGTCGGAACTGGTCAAGCACTCGATATTTATCCCCAACACGAGCCCAGGACTTTCTGTCAGCGCCAAGGATACTTTGTCACTGGCCTCCACAATAGGGCATGAGATGAGGCAAGTTGGCATAGCTTGTGCGGAGAAAACACGGCAGAAGCTCTACACACGAGTCACTGGCGCTTGGAGGTCAGGGGCATCAATGTAAAGACTGCTCTAATACTCAATATGAGTCAGAACAAGTCAGACTCTACCTATTAAATAGTCGTGCTGCACAGCGCATTAAATTATCATCTGAGAGCCAGCTAGCCATCAGCCTGCCAGCGAGTAGGATGGTAGTTAGTTGAAAGGTGACACAGAATCATTCTCATCGACTTGTATACCTCACCTTCTAATGGAGCTGACGGCTCGCTGCGTTCAGAGTTTGAAGACGTGTAAGACGAGACACGACTTGTTACATGAGGTAATCGAGCATCACGGCAGCTGCGCCAGTATAAACAGCAAGCCCATTCCGGTTTGAACTGTCTTTTGCGCGATCCACCACACCTGCCAGCATGGTCGAGCCTCATTCCCTCTTTGCACACATACTGACTCAAACTAGGCAAAATGTCCAAGTACTCATGGCTCACAAGCAGATCTCGGAGACCGATGGAGAAGAGATCTTGTCACGGCTCTCTGTGCACGCTAAGAGACACCCGGAGGAATCATCGGTCGTGTCGCTGACGCAACAGACGCAGCGTTTGAGTATGTCACCTGCTCCACGAAAAGTGGAGGCACGGGCGATCTGGGGGTGGTGTAGCGAGGTACGATGGCGCTTTGCACGTGTCGTGTGCGCTGTTGACGGGAGGTTGTAGGATCCCAACGATTTGTCGTTTGAAACAGGAGAAGTCATAGAGGTCATCTCGGAGACGAACGCAGATTGGTGGACGGGTCGCAATCGATCGGGAAAGCAAGGCTTGTTCCCGTCCAACTACGTGGAAAAGCTGCCACCTCGAAGCCTGTCCCCGATCTTGGTGCCAGAGCCACGCAAGTCGATGACGCCCGCCCATTTCAAGAGATCTGAAGAGCAGCGACATTCTTCTCCTGCGCTACCACACCCACCGCCCATTGCACCGCCACAGACACACTACCCGCCCCCGACCAGCTACTATCCACCCGTTGGACCACCTCCGGGTGCAGTCAACTATTCTTATGCCCCGTCCGCTAACCCGCCGACTCCGCAGCCGGTGCCACAGCAAGGGCCAGGGAAGCAGAGCAAGTTTGGAGGACTCGGGCAGGTGGTGAGTGTGGCCGGGTGTTGGCTTGATGGGAACGTGACGAACGTCCACAGATGGTGCAATCTGCAGCCGGCGGAGCAGGCTTTGGTGCTGGTGAGTGGTGTGTGAGTGAGTGTGAGTGGTGGGCCTGGCTGACTCGGACACATTCAGGTGCTGCGATTGGAAGTGGGCTCGTGAACTCGATATTCTAATTTCTAGAATGCTTGTAGGATAGTTGCTAAGCATGGGAAATTGGAGGCGTAATCGTGGGAATATACTACTGAATTAGCGTGTCACAGGGGATGCTGACAGATGCGGTGGATGTGCTGAGGAAATCGGCTCGCTATATTATCGAAAGGCAGGTCCCCCATCCATGCACTTCCCCCGTACTCCTTCTCCGTCCCGGGCTCGCTCTCTCCTCCCTCCCTTCCACTTCCCCCCAACAAATAATGTCCGAACCAGACTCAAATCAGTCCCGTCGCCTCATCAAAATCATCGTCATATCCGACTATGTCCGTCTCTTCTCTCCGTCTCTCTCCCCGTCCCTTCTCATCTTCCCCCAGATTTGCAGCTTCTGCTACATAGCAAACAAGTCCCTCCATGATGCCATCGAAGCCTCTCGCGACCTTCCCATCCGTTTCGACGTCGAATTCCGTCCATTCACTCTCATGTGTCCGTCCTCTCTCTACACCATCGACGCAAACAAGGGTTTCAGCCGCAATGCCTATCTTGCTAAAAAGTTTGGCAAGGAGCACGCAGAGGCAAAATGGAAAGTTGCAACAGACATGGCCCAAAAGGCTGGCTTGAAAATGTATGTTTTCTTGGCCTTACCAATCGTTGCCTCGCGTGAATAATAACGATACCTCACACCTAGTGCGGAAGATGGCGTAGTCTGTCGGTCAACTCAAGCCCACAGGCTCTCCGTGAAAGCCTATCAGGTCGGCGGTCAGGCAATGCAGCAACAGCTAAATTCTCTCATCTTTGAAGCCTGCTTTGCAAAGGGTGAGGATATCAGCAGCGACAATTTTCTCGCCGATGTTGCTGTCAAGGTTGGCCTCATGAATAGAGGGAGGGTATGTCTTCCACTTTTACACAGTTCCCTTCGCTCAGACCCCCTCAAGGCAATCGAGTTTCTCAAATCCACAGAAGCTCTAGATTGCGTAGAGAAGATGATCGAGGCTGCTAGAGCAAACGGTGTCAACGGCGTACCGTTCATCATCATTGATGGAAAGTGGGCCTTGAACGGTGTCCAATCTATGGATTGCTACGTTCAGGTCAGTCCCTTCTTCTCTCATGTTTCCCCGCATGAATACCTCTGGCAGATCTTTCGAAAGTTGGCTCAATCGCACACCTCTCCCGCCCTCACGTGTCTGCCCAAGTCATGTAATGATATCACGGATCCAATAATCGCCTCTGCACTTTCTGTACAATGACCGTTTCCGTACTTTCACGCGTTTGGTATCTTCCACTTGTATTTTTTGTTTTGTTTTGTTTTCTTCGCATTGCACCGGATTGTCCAGCATGTCGTGTGCTACCCACCTATTTTTACCTCTGCCAATCTTGGCTTACCCGCAGGAATTTATAACGGGCTGAGTTGTGTATGTTCGTGCAATTACAAAGCATGGACCTAGTCGTTGCTTAATTTCGGTTTCTTACTGGATCCGAACTACTTGTCCCCTCGTAGCGCAATGTCCCGTATATCCTTGTCGTATCCGATTCCGTCGTGTAGGCATCCCTTATGCCGACGGGCCGGATATGAGGTGAGTACTTGAGCCCCCGCTCACTGTCATCGACGACCAACATATAAGTAGGCGATGGTTCAATATTTTCGATCTGACAATAGTCAGCGTTAGGTGAGTCAGCAGAATTCCCGTGTCCTGGTGACTATGCCTGATGCTCGTGACAAAGGATACACTGATCTCCTGACCCTCGTGAAATTCCTATTTATGCAAAGAGATCTCCATGGAAGCACGCGCACGAAGTAGAATGCTCCCACATTGATGCTCGCACGATAGGCAACCACTCAAGTACGCCGCCGTGGTGATCGAGCTTGTCTGACTCGCCCAGGCGGATGCTATGGATCGCCTAAAGGCCTGATGGGAAGAAGAGAGGAGCTTTGCTTGATGGCTCTCATGGGGTTACTTCTTTCCATCCAAATAAGCTGGTACGGTAAGTAACAGACATCAAGTCGGAGCGCTTACCAGCGCTCTTTCTTTTTATGACTTTTGGCCGGAAAAGCTTAGCTATCGGCCTACGAATCCGACTCCTATTCAACTTATAATAGCTCGAGTCCTTGGCATTCGAATCCGTCGCCTGCTTAACGTTCTCTGCCCAATCCTATTATCTACGGGGAGTGATCATTCCACCGGTTCCCCTGTTTCAATTGTTGATCTCACAGTTATCCGACGGGTCTCACCCATTGAAGTTGGGGTCTATATAAACGGTACCTAGTGTTTCATTCCCTGTTCACCCTCGTATTTCGACATGACTCGCTTCACGTCTTTGAATTTGATGCAGATTTTTGTGGCGGTTGGGGTGTTGGTGGTCTCTGCTTTCACTTTACTCAAGGGGCGACGACGGATAGTCCGAGGTTTTCGTCTCCCCCCTGGACCTGCTCCTCTCCCCCTCGTTGGGAATCTTTTCGGTATCGACCCTAAGAAGCCTTGGATCACCTACGCTGAATGGGCCACTCGTTACGGTCCGTTCTGACCCTTTATCTTCTACGATGATAGTCAGAGGCTCACATCATAGCAACAGGTGATATCTTTATGGTCCGTGTACTGAAGCAAGACATGATTGTGATCAACTCGAAGAAGATTGCCAAGGATCTCCTCGATCGCCGATCTCGTATTTACTCGGATAGACCTTACCTTGCTACGAGAGATCCGTGTGTCATCACTCTTTTTCATTAGTATATCTGACTTGATATTTGATCTATTAGATTTGGCTGGTCGTTCAACTTTGCTTGGTCTCAATATGGTGATGAATGGCGGTCACAGAGGAGAATGTTTCATCAAGCCTTCAGAGCTGAAGCCTCTCTTGATTTTCGACCTACTCAGCTGAGAAAGGCTCGCGAGCTCGTCTTGGAAATTCTCAGTGCACCTCATGATTTTTCCAAGCATATCCAAAGGCCAGTATCGCTCAGTTTAGCGAGTGTACCATAATAACGGAGAAAATACGCTCAGGTTTGCTGCAGCTGTGATCATGTCAATCGTGTACGACTACGAAGTTGCCCCTGGTCATGACCATCTCGTTGAGCTATTCGAGCGTGGGAACGCCCTCGCCATGGAGAGCCTGGCACCAGAAACAGCGTCCGTCATCGGCGCTTTCCCTTTTCGCAAGTGGTTTCCATTGTTGTGCTACCACTATCAAGTTGATCAACATCTCAGTCCTCAGCTTACCAGAGTGGTTACCGGGTGCTTTTTTTAGACACAAGGCAGTAATTTCGAAGAATTGTGCCGCACAGATGATAGCAGAACCCTTTGAATACACTAGAAACCGCGAGGTGAAATCTCTACTCATCCAGGTCCACGGTTAAGACTCATTAAAGGCAGGCCGCGGATAGCAGTGCGTCAGGTGTGGCGCTTGATCTTTTGATGAGCACCAAGGACGTTGATGATCCTTCGCAACTTCAATTATTGAAGGAGACATGCGCGACAGCTTTTGTGGGTAAGTTATATTGTGAGGGATAAAGTGGAGTAGTTCGTTAATCAACCTTAATCCTATAGCTGGTGCAGAAACCGTCAGTCTGAATGTGTATGAATGGATGCACCAACTCAGTTTTTTGCAGACCGCGTCGGCATTGCAAAGTTTCATGTTTGCCATGCTGCAACATCCGGAAGTGCAAGAACGAGCAAAGGCAGAGATCAACGCGGTCGTTGGCACAAATCGGTTTCCAAATTTTGATGACCGGCCGAACCTGCCGTACATTGAGGCCATTTTGATGGAGACATTGAGAATGTATCCCGTTGTGCCACTTGGCAAGTATTTCTACCGTGACACTTGCATCAATTCTCAAGTTCCTATTAGCAATTCCCCATGGTACCACAGCCGATGACATTTATGAAGATATTCTTATCCCAAAAGGTGATAATATAATGAAATCTGAGGTATACCTGTTGACTCTTTTTGACTATATATGTTAGGATCTGCAGTGGTGGCAAATATTTGGTTGGTTCACAACTTGTTGTCTTTTCTGGATCTTGATACATGATTTTGAAGGGCCATGCATCATAACGAAGATGATTACCCAGAACCTGACGTCTTTAAACCTGAAAGATTCCTTGTAGATGGGAGGCTCAATGGAGACAAGCTTGTTGACAGCCTTGCTTTTGGCTTTGGGAGGTATCTTTGACATTTCCATTGCCTTCTATTGCGCCCCGTCGCCGACGCTTCTCGTCAGACGCGTGTGTCCAGGTCGTTACACTGCTGATGGTTCAATGTGGTCTGCGATCGTGTCGATTTTGTATGCATTCAAGATAACAAAGGCCCTTGACGAACAAGGCAAAGAGCTCGATTTTGAACCGAGTTTCAGTACTGGGGTGACTACGTAAGTCTTTTTGGAGTGGTCGATGCCTTCTGATCTAAGCACATCTTTGAACAGGTGTCCTGACCCATTTCCTTGTTCTATTACGTCACGATTGTTGGACATCGACATCCACAAGCTTTCAACAGAAGAAATTTGAATTACGTGTTTCTGTTGACATCAACGGGGCGAGAGACCAATTACGGAGGCTCTGTGGGCTATTCGACCGGCTTTCGGATGTTAGTGTAGGGGGCAAAACTATTCCCAGGTGGTTCTGCCAGTAGGACCGGGCAAAACCAGCAAAACCGCCGGTTTTGCCACCTGGCAGAACTTCACTGACGCTAATGACTACCTGTACTACTACGGACACTCGAGGCCACTAGACGACATTAATACTGCTATATCCCAATCTTTCTCTCCATCTGTATCATGTTCTACTACTGTAATTTCGTCATCAACAGCTCGCGGCACAATTCCTTCATCAGCCCTACTCAACTCCTCGAAATCATAGACCAAGCCACCCAAAACTTCCTTTCCATCCGGATCCCCAAGCTGTTCTGCATTCCTTTGCTCTTCCAGTGTGGCAAACTCAGCATCAATTTCATCAAGCGAAACAGTCTCAGGGCCAGCAAGATCACCATCCGAGAGTGCCGAAAGAGGTGGGACCCAGGTAAAGTTGTCCTGTAAGTCCTTCACAACCTCGAGATTGATCCCAGGCTCATCTTGTATACGCATGTGGGCATGCTGGCGTCGTGTTTGTTGGCCAGTGGCCAGTTTCTTCAAATAAAGGTGATGATTGAGGTTTGCATATATTTTGCCAAGTGTCTCGAAGGTGTCGACTGATAGATTGCAGCGCCTTGGAGACTGCGTGCTACCTAGAGCCGAAAATAGTCGTTCAACCTCGCCAGCATGTGGGACGATTGATAGGATTGTGATTGTGAAGGCTTTGAGTGGGTGGGCTTCAGCACTCACAGGAAGGTTTTCCCACCATGCGAGGCCATCTGCTTGCCCTCCAGCAAATGGAGCACGTCCCAAATTGTATGTTTGCATGTCACTAACGAGTTTTGTTGCCTTCAGCTGAGTCCATTTCCAGCGCATTGATATACCAAGAGTGATTTTGATCATATGCTCAATGGACCTTCCACATGCTGCTTGCGAGATTGCGAGCTTACGACAGATCGGATGTAGGAAAAGTGCCAGGGAATGGTAGTTGGTATTAGTAGCATGAAAACGGCGGTTGAAGACTGCCTTCACATGTTGCCAAAAGCCGACATCATCATCAGCAGGATCGAGCTGAAGTTGAGACATGCGCCTGGCGCAACGTATAAGTTCCAACATACAGTCAGCGAGGGAGGCTTGGCGTGATTCAATATTCCCAATGGCATCAACAAGGAACTTTGTTGTTTTCACAAGTTGCTCGAGGTGCTTCCAGTAGAACTGATCATGAAGGACAGTTTCGACCACATCAGGTGTGACAGGGCTTTTGTTATTCATCTTTTGCTGTGCGCCAGGACACAAACAGACTTGATACAGGGCATTTCTGTTATAACAGTTGATTTAAGCTCATGCAGCCAGCACATATAAGTTGATATAACGACATACTTATGCGATAGGACACTTAGGCAATGCAAGATCAAAGCATAGAACCGAGATTCACAGTTTTGTTTCAGCCTTTGTTTGATTCCCTGCAGCTTGGCCTCGTTGATAAGCTGCCCACCCCAATAGTGTGAGGATGTGAAAAACGTCACAATGCGAGTAGTTTGTGTGATTACTTTCTTCATTAATGGGTAATTGACGATTTCACCAATCAATGTATTGAGACTGTGGAGAAAGCATGCAAAAGGCTAGACAGAATACTATTGAATTTCGGCAGCATAGACAAATTATGAACTTACAAGAATCCACGGATAGTGTTCCTGAAGCTTACGTTGGTAAGCTTGCATTACAGTTGGATTATCAGTTGTGATAGCAATCACATTCTTTCCATCCCCGATCTCCATCTTGTTCATAGCCTTCTGTGTAACTGAAACAAGGTTGTCTGAGTTGCCCCTATTTCCTGTCATATCATCCAAGGACAGAACGACAGGATGCTGATTGACTTCTACTGCAAGAGATCCATAAAGACTTTGCTTCAAGAGGTCCTCCCATCCATCAAGGAGTAGGGTAAGCCTTTTGTGACCCTTTAGCCTATTAATCTCCTCCTGCTGAACACGGACTGCTTCACTGTCGAGGAGATTATGTGATAGAACATATCGGGAAGGAGGAACATAGGATGGCCGTATAACATTGAGAAATGAGTGAAAGTAGGGATTGTCAACAGCGAGAAAGGGAAGGTTGGCATGGATAAAGAATCTAGTAGTCAAGTTAAACCTAGACTTAGTTAGCTGCACTACTAGTATGACTTGTGAAACATACCGGAGAAGTAGAGAATTTGCTACACTAGACTGATCCTTCGTGAGTGGATAATCAATGTAGCCATCGAGAGACTGCTTCTTTCACTTCCCGATAGGGACAATGGCTTCCGGTGTGGTGGCCAAGGGATCTTGAGATGATGACCGTGATATGGCCTGGGATTCTGAACCCGCCAATTGGGTTTTGCTGATGATGAGGGTGCGTGCTTCCCTTCGCACATCAGGAGGTGCCACAGTGCATTTATCAGCGAGGTGCTTTGGAAGGTTATTATCTCGCCCTTGGAGCTTGGCACCTGCTGAACCCCCAGTATTGCTGCAGAAGTTACATTTCCAAAAATAATGATTAGATTTGTTGTCCACTTTTTCAAGACGAGTGAAGTTGCTGGTAATCACAGCAGGGAGTGGGCGACCCCCAGTGTTAGTAGACATTTGGGAATCCTCAGGAGTGGATATTTCTTTTTGTTTTCTACTAGGTATGTTACTGATTTCGTCAAACTGTACAGTTGAAGCACGGCCGGATCTCCAAGATTTCTAAAAATACCCTTGAGGTTCTGCCAGGTTTTGCCATCCGGAACCCTAGAGGTTCTGCCGTCTGCCATGGCAGTGCCAGTTCTGCCATGCCGGTTGGCAAAACGGCAGACTTCTGCCAACAACACTATCGGATGTCCTTACGCGACCGATTGGTACAAATACGGGGTAGTTACGATCTAAATTCTTGAAGAACCTGCTCTACGACGTCGCGTTGTTGAAATGGACGTAAATTCCACAGAACGGCGAGGCATTGGAGGGTCTAGATGGTCTTGAACGAGACAAGGTTATGCCAGATTCATTCGATCACGGACGCCGTGTTCACATCTATCGCTCCAAAATGTCTGGACACTTGTTTGGAAACGGTCGAACACCGAACACCGAACAGTTTCATTGGTAGCGGGGACAGGGGTGAGGACAGCGATCAGGTTTCGGAGGTGCCAGTGTATGGTCTTGGCTGCGATACAACTGTCACACCGAGGTTATTCTATAACTTCCTCGCACTAACTCGGAAATGGGTCATCACTCGACAGTGAACGCTGCGCGGTGAACCTGAACGTGAGACATCTTCGGGCCATTTCGAGACGATAGTCGATACTTGCTTGTTGTGCTCCGAGACCCTGCAGGGCGGTGGCCGCCAGCACAAGCCGTTTTCTTGGCTTCGAGTATGATGCGCTGCCTGCTGGGATAGCTTCAACGTTGGCGGGTTATCCGCGAGATCAAACCTGTGCCTCTCGACACTCAAACGCAACGTATAGTGCTAGGAGAGCTAGCGTGTACGAGTTGCCGCGGAACACATTCAGAAAAATGCCAAGTGGTACCAGAGTTTCAAGTCGACAATCTAAGGCATTTGTTTGCAAGGTGTGGGATTCACTGATGCTCAGAGCCTTCACACTGTGGCTGTGCATTTGTTCGAACTTGAATGCTTCGTGGCTCTGCATGCTAAGCTTGAAGCTCGGAAGATGAAAGAATAGTACTTAATGGTATGTACTTAATGTTGAGAATGCTGAGGTTGAGGAAATAGGTACATGGCAAATGAGAATGACAGGTTCGATGCATTCGGGCGTGTTTTGAACCGACTAGAAAAGTTCTGGAGGAGAACGTAAACCCCAGAAATCTGGGTTAGATTCGCCTCCGCCACCAAACGTTGAACGGTTCGTTCCACGAGAAGTCCAGAACGTCGGTTGAATCAGGACAATCACTAGCTATGATAGCTCGAATCCTCTCTGCTATTGGAAACCGCCGCCTTCTTAAGGTTCTTTGTTCAACGGATCCCGTTATCTATGGGGAGTGATCATTCCGCTGCTTCCAATGTTGACTTCACAGTCACCCGACCGGGCTATCCATCACCCGTTGGCTCGGAGGTTGATGTCTATATAAGCGGTACCTAGTGTTTCATTCCCCGTTCACCCTCGTATTTCAACATGGCTCGCTTCACGTCTTTGAATTTGATGCAGACTTTTGTGGCGGTTGCGGTGGTGGTGGTCTCTGCTTTCACTTTACTCAAGGGGCGACGACGGATAGTCCGAGGTTTTCGTCTTCCCCCTGGACCTGCTCCTCTCCCCCTCGTTGGGAATCTTTTCGGTATCGACCCTAAGAAGCCTTGGATCACCTACGCTGAATGGGCCACTCGTTACGGTCCGTTCTGACCCTTTATTTTCTACGATGATAGTCAGAGGCTCACATCATAGCAACAGGTGATATCTTTATGGCCCGTGTACTGAAGCAAGACATGATTGTGATCAACTCGAAGAAGATTGCCAAGGATCTCCTCGATCGCCGATCTCGTATTTACTCGGATAGACCTTACCTTGCTACGAGAGATCCGTGTGTCATCACTCTTTTTCATTAGTATATCTGACTTGATATTTGATCTATTAGATTTGGCTGGTCGTTCAACTTTGCTTGGTCTCAATATGGTGATGAATGGCGGTCACAGAGGAAAATGTTTCATCAAGCCTTCAGAGCTGAAGCCTCTCTTGATTTTCGACCTACTCAGCTGAGAAAGGCTCGCGAGCTCGTCTTGGAAATTCTCAGTGCACCTCATGATTTTTCCAAGTATATCCAAAGGCCAGTATCGCTCAGTTTAGCGAGTGTACCATAATAACGGAGAAAATACGCTCAGGTTTGCTGCAGCTGTGATCATGTCAATCGTGTACGACTACGAAGTTGCCCCTGGTCATGACCATCTCGTTGAGCTATTCTATCGTGGAGCCCCGCTGGCCATGGAGGGCCTGGCACCAGAAACAGCGTCCATCGTCGACGCTTTCCCTTTTCGCAAGTGGTTTCCTTTGTTGTGCTACCACTATCAAGTTGATCAGGATCTCAGTCCTCACCTTGCCAGAGTGGTTCCCGGGTGCTTTTTTGAGACGCAAGGCAGGACTTTCCAAGAATTGTGCCATGCAGATGACAGCAGAACCATTTGAATACGCTAGAAAACACAAAGTGAGATTTGTACTCATTCAAGCCCAGTCAGGACTTATTAAAGGCAGGCCGCGGGTACTAGTGTGTCAGGAGTGGCGCTTGATCTTTTGATGAGTACCAAGGACGTTGATGATCCTTCGCGACTCCAAACATTGAAAGATATATGCGCGACGGCTTTTGTAGGCAAGTTGTATTGTGAGGGCAGATTAGAGTGATTCGCTAATCAACCTTAATCCTATAGCTGGTGCAGAAACTGTCAGTCTGAATGTGTGTGGATGTATGCAACAACTCAGTCTTTTGTAGACCTCGGCGACATTACAATACTTCATGCTTGCCATGCTGCAGCATCCGGAAGTGCAAGAACGGGCACAGGCAGAGATCAACGCGGTTGTTGGCACAAATCGGTTTCCAAATTTTGATGACCGGCCGAACCTGCCGTACATTGAGGCCATTTTGATGGAGACATTGAGAATGTATCCCATTATACCCCTTGGCAAGTATTTCGACCGTGACATTTGAATCAGTTCTTAGGTTCTTCATAGGAGTTCCCCATTGCACTACGACCGATGATACTTATGAAGATATTTTTATCCCAAAAGGTAACGATTTTAATGAAATCTGAAGTATATCTGTCGACTCTCATTTCACTGTACATGTTAGGATCT
>QFEF01004940.1:0-12365 GCA_003316035.1 Neoboletus subvelutipes | reverse complement strand
AGTCATATATGAGAGAATATGACTTAGGAGTTATAGAAGGTCTGCAGTTAGAAGTGAAACAGGTCCGAACAAAGGCTAGTCCTTGAAGAGCACTGAGTGAAAGTACTCCTCCCATATGTCAGGCGGGATGTCCAGGTTGGGTAGGATGTTGTCCCAGAGGGACTCAGGTATTGGAGCGGATACCGATAAGTCTGGTGAGCTCATGGGCGAGAGAAAAATAGTACCCCCTAGGACACTTGTAACATTACCCTCCTCATTCCCATAAGGTTGAGCCACCAGCTCAATTATCCCTATCTCCCTTGTTGATGTCATGGTTGGTGAGATCCCAGGTAGTGGGATCGATGTCATCCTCAGTGCAATTCCATGCCCAATGTCCAATGGTGTTGCATTTACCACAATGGGCAGGGGGGCCGCGGTATTGGGAGTGACCAGGGGTGACAACATTACAGAAGGGGCAGAGGTAGTGGGGGCAATTGGGGCGGATATGCCTGGGCTCACGGCATTGGAAACAGGTGACACCTCCGAATTGTACATTTGGGGAAAACACTCTCGACAAGGTGTTACTGGGGCGAAATATGGGACGGGGAGGACTACCCATGGTGGTAGGGGAACTATCTGGGGTAACGGGCTCTGCAGGAGGTAGTGTTGAGTCGTTCTCAGGTATCCCGGGAAGGAGGTGGCCTGGGGTATTTCCCATGGTGGCGGGTATATTAAGGTGGGGGAGATGGGAGGGATCAGTGGAGAAAAGGAAATTCCGCTGTTGGTGGAGTCTGGGGAAGAGGGGAGAGGGTTCTGGAGATATGGGGGAGGCGATGATGGTGTCTCCATCGGCTCATTCTCCGGAGGAGTCTGAACTGGACTCGTCGGACTCGTACTCCTTGGGGGTAATGGCGGCCCATCCAAGGCAGCCACTGTTCCTAGAGAAGTCCCTTGGGTGGAGCTTGTGGGAGAAGTACTCTGCTTGTTCATCAGCGGATAGGAGAAGGAGAATGGGGTAGAGGGCATTGGCGAGGATAGGGGTGGGGAGGAGAGAGATGATGCTGTCAAAGCCCTCCTCTTTGAGGAGGTCCAGTGTGAGGTTTCTGGTCTTGGTGAGGGTCTGTTGGAAGGCGTTGACAGCAATGTTGTTCTGGGCAGAGACAGGGGTTGTTGATGAAGACATGGGGACCTGTCGCACACCAGGTGGCCCTGGTGAAAAGGGACTGAAGGGCGGAGTAGAGTCGGTACTGTTGACAGAGAAGGACGAGAGTGGTGTTGGCGATGAAGAGAGGGGTTCTCTCGAAGATGTCAGAAGCCTCTTTGTTTTCGAGAGCAGCGACATATAGAGCATGGTGAGCGGCAGATGGGAGGCGATTGAGATGGATGCAGAGGGGACTGGTTCCATTGGCAAAGGTATGGGACATGGGGGTTCTGGGGAGAGAAGCGATCACAGGGATTTTCGCTTTTTATACTCATCCAGCAGTTCCCGAGCATTGTCAAAATTTCTTTCAGGTTCCCAAGTATCCTCAGCATCGGAATATCCTTTCCAATGGACGAGGTACTGCCTTCGGTTATTGGTCCCGCGCTGACTGGTTATACGTTCCATTTCATATTCCTCTTCTCCATCTATTAGCTCCGGCGGTGGCTTATTGAAGTTGGGGCCATGTTCAGGAGTTTCCCTGTAAGTCAACAAGAGGGAAGCGTGGAACACATCGTGGATCTTCCACTGTTTAGGCAAGGTGATCCAGAAGGCTACGGGGGATATTACTTCTGAGATCTTGAATGGCCCCAATCGTTTGGGCGAGAGTTTTCAAGAGATGTTCTTGGTTCAGATGTTCTTTGAATCCAACCAGACCTCATCTCCGACTTTCCATGGTTTAAACTTTGAATGAATTCTCTCTTTCATTCATAGCTGGGTCAAGGCGTGCGTGGCTTCGGCTTCTTTTCATGCATCCTCAAGATGGGAGAGCCATCTTTCCAGCACAGGTAAGAAGGTAGTACCGAGAGGAGGATATGATCTGGGTTCATATCCCATGATCAGGACAAAGGGGGACTTCCCTGTAGATGAATGCACAGTGGCATTATGGGCAAATTCGGCGGTAGTAAGGTGTTCTAGCCATAGTTCGGGTTTTCCTTGGCAGAATATTTGGAGATAGGTCTCCAACTCTTGGTTGTACCTTTCGGTTTCTCTGTCAGATTGAGGGTGATAGGCGGTGGACAAGGATACATCATAGTCCAGTAGTTGAGCTAGTTCCCTTGCAAATGCAGAGGCGAACTGGGGTCCTCTATCAGAGATCAATCTATCATGTAAACCGAATCTTTTGAAAACATTTTGGTAAAAGAGTTGGGCAATTCCTGCTGAATTGACGGTTTTTGTGCAAGGAGTGAGAATTACCCCCTTACTAAGGCCATGGTCGACCATGACCATTATAGAATCAAAGCCCCGCACTGGAGGAAGGTCCATAATCAGGTCCACCGACAGGTGGGAAAAGGGGCGGGATGTCTGGACCACAAGGGGCATAAGGGGTGGGACAGTGGGGTGGGTTTGTACTTTATTGGCCTGGCAGACGGCACAGCCAGCTACAAACCGACGGACAAAGGCAGACATGCCTGGCCACCAATAATCTTTTGACAGGAGCACAACCATGCGCATGTGGCCACCGTGGCCTCCTTTGAGCGAGGTGTGTGCGTCAAGCACAAGTTCTTGGCGGGCATCACTGGGAATATACATATGACCCTTAAAATAGAGCTTCCCATCTAGGAAAGTCCAATCGGCAGGGGAGGATCATCCAAACAAGGGTATATCGTTTTCCATGCCCTTCAGGGTGTCAATAACAAGGGGGTCCTCCTCTGAGGATTGATGGATTTGATCGGCAAGCGTGAGATCAAGGGTCCAAACTTGGTGAGCAAAAGTGTCACTGGGCAACAATTGGACATCAGCATTGTCCGCAGTAGTGTCGACAGCGTCATGTCGAGACAAGGCATCAGCTGGTCCCATCTGGGATCTGGGCAGGGCAGTGTAGGCAAGGTCAAAATCCTGCAAAAATAACAGCCACCTGGCTTGGCAACGGGAAAGCTTCCGAGGTTGCTTAAAATAGGTAAGGTTCTTGTGATCTGTAAGAACTGTTACGGGATAGGCAGAACCCAACAAGTATTGGTGCCATTCTTCTAATCCTCAGATCACGGCAAGTAATTCCTGGTCATAAATGTCATAATTGCGCTCAGCAGGGGCGAAAGTCTGGGAGAGATAGCCACATGGCTTATAGTCTCCATTGGGGTCACATTGCATGAGGACACCACCTGATGCAGTTAATGACACATCGGTCACGATGGTAAACAGTCGATCGGGGTCAGGGAAAGCTAGGACAGGTCCACGGGTGAAGGCATCCCATAACAGTTGGAACCTGGTTTGATGTTTGTCGGTCCATTCCCAGGTCTGGTTCTTCTTGGTCAAATCCAGAAGAGGTTGGGCAAGCTCTGAGAAGGAGGGGATGAACTTCCTGTAGAAGTTGCAGAACCCTAGGAAGGAGCAGATGTCTTTAACATTTACAGGGGGGTCCATTCTTGGATGGCCTTCAATTTGGTTGGGTCCATCTGGACACCTTCCTTGCTGACAATCATTCCGAGGTATTCGACGGACGGGGTGGCGAATGTGCACTTTTCCAGTTTAAGGTACATCTCATGTTCTTGGAATCGTTGGAGGACTTTCCTAGTCCAGTCCTCATGAGAGTCATGGTCAGAGGAGTGGATCAGGAGGTCGTCCATATAGATGATTAACCATCCTTCAGCGATGAAATCGCCGAAGAGGTCATCCATGAACACTTGGAAGGTTGCTAGAGAGTTACACATGCCAAAAAACATTACAGCTGGTTCGAATAACCCAAATGGGGTAAGGAATGCGGCTTTCCACTGATCTTCTGGTTTGATGAGGACGTTATTATATCCCCATCATACATCGAACTTCATGAAGATAGAGGATCCTTTCAGTCGATCTATTAGATCAGAAATGAGGGGGAGGGGATAGGCGTTCTTGATGGTGTGGAGATTGAGGTACCGATAATCCTGGCACAGCCTCAACTTCCTGTCCTTTTTTTGTACAAAGAAGAAAGGGGAAGCTTGAGGGGATTTCAACGGGGTGATCTTCCCAGTGGCTAGGTGTTCATCGAGGAACTCTTTGCATGCAGTCATCTCTGCTGGATTGAGCAGGTAGGCTCTAGCTCGTTTTGATATAAACAAGTCTTTTAGCTCGATAGCATGGTCATAGGGTCAGGAGGGGGGAAGTTTCATGGTATCCTTTTTATCAAACACACCTTCATACTGTTGGTAGGCTTTCGGCAGCACTACTTTCTTGGTTCCCTCGGCCTGGGCAATCGTGGTAGATAGGGTGGTTCGTCGAAGAACGTTCTTCAGAATGACCCCCTTTTCTTGCTTCAGGAATTGGACACGGTCCGGGATCGTCCATCTTCTGTACTGGTTATAGAGTTCATCCTCTATGTTGTCGTTTTCCTGATGACCCAGGAAACATAACAGATACCTCTGAATGGTATCTTCTGTGTTGGTTGATTTATAGTTGGCCAGAGTAATGACAACCTTGCTGTTCCACCAATCTATCTCGGGGTTCATAGTTCGGAGCCATGGCAGGCCCAGGATGACATCATCCTTTCCACAGTTGAGGACAAGCAGCTCGCATTGCTCTCGTACTTCTTGGAGATCAATGACCACCATGGTCTTCTCCTTTATCATTCCGGATTGGTTCAGCATCCCATCTATGTTCCATGCGGCAATAGGAACGTCCAGTGTTTCAGTTGGCAGTTTCAGTCGGGTGACTGCCTCTTTGCTTATAAAGCATCCTGTCACTCTGCTGTCTAAGAGAGCGTTCACGCCAACAATTTGCCCGTTTTGTTTCCAGATTGAGAGGGGAAGACGAATAGAATTAGACTTTGATCCAGAAATAAATACGGGGGCGACATTTATGGAAGGTAGTGATGTTGGTACACCCCTTCCCTCTAAAAAGATGTGTTGAACTCTTCATCAAGTTCGGCGGCCGAGAGGACTTTGACCTCCTCAGCGGCTACAAGTGGATCTCCATTTTCATTGCAGGTAGGGTCATAGATAGACTTCAAGGTACAAAGGACTTGATCACGGTCTTGACTTCCTTCAATACCCCTGAGGAACACATCCAAAGGGTCTTTGGTGGCAGTGGTGGCAATGGATGGGGCGGGGGAACTGGTCAGGATGGCCTGGGTGAGGTGGTTGATTGACTGAGTCTTCGCGCTAGCAGGAGCATAGCCAGAGTGGTTCCAAGTTGTGCAACCAGTCTTCTTGCAAATGAAGCATCTCCGCTCGTGAAGACACTTGGCTCGTTCTGCTGGCATGATCATAAGACAATCAACATCCATAGCATTGGGATCCCTGCAGCTATTATTGTTTCCACCAAAGGATACCTGTGGTCCTCTTCTAAGGTTTTGGATTCTCCTGAGCCCTCCTTCAATCTTGGAGGCTTTGGAGTAGATCTCTTCCATACTCTTGGTGTTTTTGAGTATACCGGACAGAGTGAGCTGGGTAGCGATGGGGATGGAGAGCCCTCTGAGGAACCATTCAGAGAGGGCAGCGATGTCAGATATTCCGGTTCTGATGGCAAGCATTGAGAAGATGGAGACATATTTCTCGAAGCCAGAATTGTCTCTCACATCTTGGACAAGATTTGCAATCTTGATTCTCATGGAAGCGGTGGTATCATAGGGGGAAAAGGTGGTATGGAAAGCTTTGGTAACTTCTTCAAACTTTCTTTCTCCCTCGGTGAGCATATTATCATTGAGCTTGGTAAGCCAAGCCTCAGAGAAGGACTTCCCTCTTTCCTTGGACATGCGGTTGAGGAAGATGAGGGATTTGGTGTGATCGTTGTACATTTCTTCATGGAGAGAGAAGTATCCCTGCATAGCAAGGTACCATCTGTGAGCATCGTCTGGTTCTCCTGAGAATTCTTCGGGGAGAGCAGCTTTGATTTCACCCATCCCGATCAGATCTTTGTCGTTGGAATCGTCGCTTCCTGGGTCAGGGTCTTGGCAATAGGGGTCTGGCTTGCTAAGCAGAACATTCCTTCCAAGGGTGTGGGAGTAGTATCCAACAGCTGGTTCTGGTTGGTCTACTTGGATAAGTTCTGGTTCTGAGGGTAGCAGTAGGGAATGTTTGGCCAATGGGGTCTGACTTCAGGAAGGATGGTCTGAGGAAGTGGTTCTGATGATGGAAGGGAGTGGAGATGGAGTACTCTGAGATGTTCCTTCGATTCTTCTGGAAGCGGAAGAGGTAGGTGGTACAGCAGCAAATGATCCTGGGGGATTTCTCTGATTCTCCTCGTCAGACGGTTCTCCGAGTAGGCTCTGTAAATTTATACATCTCGTTGTGGCAGCTTCTTGACAACCTTCAGGCAGTCAACTGTTACCAAGAGTGGGTCCTGGGGCATGGCAGCTCCGCAGGCAAAGAAAAACTTTGATCTTTTGTTACGACTGGTGTAACAAATAATGCGTACACAGAAGACTGAGGTCTTTGCTACGGGACAAGTCTACCTCTGTAGACATGGGTGACCTTCTGGGTGTTCAAGTGGATCACCTGATCAGCGAGCGGTGTGCAATGGTTGTGGCGACCTCAGCGGGTATGCTGTTCGCAAGGCAATGAGCGGGCTCCCTCCAGGCACACAAGGAGTAGTTGGCTATGGACAGGTCATGGACAAGGCCTGTATCTGGGCATGGCCTCTGGGCAATAGGCGGCTGGGCACAGCGAGTGTTGGGCAATGACTCACGGACTGATCCTCTGATCAGGGACAAAGTGGTGATGCCTCCCTATAGAAGGTTCACAGTTCCTAGATCAAACTCTGATTGACAGACATTCGAGATCTAGATAGACGATGAGATGAAACACCAGTTTCAAGGATTGACGATGCTGGCACAGGCGCTGACAGCAAAGGCTTTGAATTCTACATAAGATTGCGTAGATCAAAGTTAAAGTTACATGGGCGGCGATTCTAGCTATTTATACTAAGCCCCTTTAGGGCCGGTCTAGAGATAGAATCTCCGCTCTAAGATATAAAAGGGAATGACGCGTCGTGTCGTGTATGATACTAAAGGGTAAATGAAGACGCGTCACGTCATGTGTGATATAAAAGGAAAGACACGAGTCGCATCGCGTGAGATATAAAAGGAAAGATGCATCGCATACCGAAAGAAGAAAGACGCATCTTGTCAGAATGTGAAATGCGATACTGTGGGCGCAGCTCGACTAATCAGGATGAAGTTAAATAGGTGAAATGAACTGAGGCCGAGATGAGTCAATGAAGGAAAGGAACACAAGTCATATATGAGAGAATATGACTTAAGAGTTATAATGGTCCTCAATTAGAAAGGGAACGGGTCCGAACGAAGGCTAGTCCTCGAAGAGTGCTGAGTGGAAGTACTCCTCCCATATGTCAGGTGGGATGTCCAAGTCAGGTAGGATGTCGTCCCAGAGGGACTCGGGTATCGGAGCAGATACCGACAAGTCGGGTGAGCTCATGGGCGAGAGAAAAATGGTACCCCCTAGAATACTTGTAACAATTCTCTTGTATATGACTCATATCCATCTCACCCAGTTTCATTCTGGCCTCAGTTCATTTCTTCTTATTTAGTCAAGCTGCGCCCACAGCATTCTATTTCATATTCAACACGATGTGCTTCTTTCCTCTTTCGGTACGCAACACGTCTTTCCTTTCTTGTCTTAACACGACACAACGCGTCACTTCCTTTTATATCTCACGTGATGCGATGTGCCTTCATTTTATTTCTTCATACATGACACGACACGTTTCATTTATCTTATTTAGATGTTAAAGCAGAGATTCTATCTTTAGCCAGCCCTAAAGGGGTTTAGTATAAATAGCTAGAATCGCCGCCCATGTAACTCTAACTTTGATCTATGCAATCTTATGTAGAATTCAAAGCCTTCAAAGAAACCAGTGTTTCATCGTCATCAATCGTTGTTGCCAATCTAGATCTCGAACATCTGTCAATCAAAGTTCAATCTAGGCACTGAGAACCTGTCCCCGGAAGGTGTCTCCACTTTGTCCCTGATCAGAGGATCAGCTTGTGAGCCATTGCCCAACGCTCACCGTCGCCGCTGCCTATTGCCCAGAGGCCGCACCCAGATACAGGCCTTGTCCACGACCTGTCCATAGCTGACTACTCCTTGTGTGCCTGGAGGGAGCCCACTCATTGCCTTGCAAACAGCATACTAGCTGAGGTCGCCACAACTGTTGCACACCGCTCACTGATCAGGTGATCCACTTGCAGACCAAGGAGGTCGCCGTCGTCTTCAGAGGAAGACCTGTCCCGTAGCAAAGACTTCAGTCTTCTGCATACACGTTATTTGTTACACCTGTCGTAACAGGTGGCCTCAGTATAAGCAAGAGTGGGCTCCTTGAAACAACCTCAAATGGCCTATGACCCTAGGTTGCACTGAACACTTAGACTGGAAGATATGAAGAGTAACTAAAGCTGAGTGGAACTCCTAAGAGGAAGATATTTCCCAAGAGAACTAGACTGGGGATTACCCATCGTAGTCTCTGGGTTTATATAGCAAAACTACTACTTGTACATGTGTACGACGGATCTACTGATGAGTAGCGGTAATTAAATACATGAGGTGATACATGCATCAAGCATGAGGAACAGAGATTAAAGGAATGAGGACACAGCATGCTGTGGCAGAATGGAAGAGAAGAGAAGAGAAGCCTATCATGTGCTTGACATGAGGCATGGAGATGAAAAGAAGAATAGAAGGAGCAGATATGACTGTGGGAAGTCATTAGTATATATAAGGATATATTAAGGTATGAAAGAGTTCTTGACATCAAGTCTAGACTCTGTGAGTGAAGTGTATCCATGAGCACGAGTGAACCAGCTGAAAGAGAACTAGCTTCAGTCTAGTGGTCACGTGATGTGATAAGATAAGATAAGAAAAGAAAAGAAAAATGACTATGTCCCCTTAGTGACCTGTGAAGGTTTGGGACCATAACACTCCTCCCAGGCACAGAAGGGAGAGTCGGCTATGGGGGGTGTTATGATTCATCTTTTCTTTCTTTATTGTCCTCTTTGCTACTATCATCTATGTTAACATTCTCGCTCATCAGACTGTGTACCTTGCCATTTGAGCCCTGCTTGGTACTTACCTTTCATTTCCACGTTCTTCTGATAGAACTTTCCTTGATGACATCATTCAACTGACTCATCATTTCCATTACATTCTATTAACTTCTACAGTTACCAATCATTTGCTTGGCTCATCTATATAAACCTTAGATACCCAGTGATGTAACCTTAGCTTGACCTCCTTGGATTTCCTTTGGAACTCCCTCAGAATATTATACCTTTTGTTGCTTCCATGTTGATTGCTCTCTAAGTCCTAGTCCTACTTTCGAGTGGGCTCTTGTCCTTGAAACCCTCAAACCCTTTACCCATGACCATTCAAGTCATGTCCACCTTAACAAAGCTACCATTCAAGTAGTCTTCGCAGGAAGAACCCTTGAACCTTCAATTGACCAAGGCTGCACTCATCCTTACATAGGCCAAGCATAACAGGGGGGTCATGGACAAGGCCCCAGCATAAGGATGATGACTTGTGGACAAGAGTCGAGACAACAAGCTGTGGACAATAGCTCAGACAGGTGGATCCTCTGATCTGGCAATAAAGTGGAGACTCTTTCCTCTTAAGGATTTCAGTTCCCAAGCTGATCTTCTGATTGACAGAAGTCAAAGTGAGGTGTTTCAGCGAGGAGCTTGAACTCTATGTAGATTGCATAGATCAAGGTTAAAGATACATACAAGCAGAGAGTGAACTATTTATACTAGGTGCTTTAGGGCTGGAGATATAAATAGAAAGGCCAACTACTTTGTATGATCCAATTGGGAGAAGTAAAGAAGTAAATGGCACTATGATTGGCACCAACATAGAAAGAGGCCAAAGTGAAATGAACTGTGGCCACAGCAGATAAAGACCAAAATGAACTGAGGCCAAATATGAAATGTATATGAGTAGATACAAGTCATATATGAGAGAATATGACTTAGGAGTAAAAGGTCCATATAAGGCCCAAAATGAAAGGAGCCAGAATGAATAGAGTCCACCATGAAATGCAGATGAAGTAAAAGCTAGGAAGGAAAAAGGTTCACAAGGATCCACACAACAGCTACTCTTGGAATAGGGAGGAGTTGAAGATTTCATTCCACACAGATTGCAGAACTTCAATGTTGGGGAGAATGTCCTTCCATATATTCCAGGCTGGATGGTCAATGGTGCATAGGTCAGGTGATGCTATAGGAGAGAGAAAAATAGGGGTGTCCATCACACTTGTAACAGGTACCAATCATGGTACCAATTACTTACTTACTGTTCTTGATTGGATCATATTGAATAGTTGGACTCTCTATTTATATCTCTGGCCCTAAAGTGCCCTAGTATAAATAGTTCACACTCCACTTCGATGTACCTTTAACCTTGATCTATGCAATCTATGTAGAGTTCAAGCTCCTTAGTGAAACACCAAGCTTCAACTTCTGTCAATCAGAAGCTCAGCTTGGGAACTGAGATCCTTCAGAGAAAGGAGTCTCTACTTTATCGCTGGATCAGAGGATCCACCTGTCTGAGCTATTGTCCACAGCTTGTTGCCTCGACTCTTGTCCACAAGTTGTCACCTACTGTGCCAAGGCCTTGTCCATGACCCCCCCATAGCCAACTCTCCTTTCTGTGCCTAGGAGGAGCCCACTTATATCTATACTGAGGCAACTGCCTAGGGGTACCACAATTGTTGCACAGCAAGTGCTGACCAGAGGGTCCACCTTTATTGGACCAGAGGATCCCACTGATATCTACAGAGGTAGACAACAGTAGCCAAGGAACTTAGTTCTCTGTGTACATGTCATTTGTTACACCAGTTGTAACAACCCCCCCATAGCTGACTCTCCCTTCTGTGCCTGGGAGGAGCCTGCTCTTGCTTGTACTGAGGCCACTGCCTAGGAGTACCACAACCATTGCACAGTCAGTGCCAACCAGAGGGTCCACCTTATTGGATCAGAGGATCCCATATAACACCTACAGAGGTAGGAACAGTACACAAGGAACTTAGTTCTCAGTGTACACATTACTTGTTACACTGGTTGTAACACAGTGTCATTCATGCAGTCAACATTTGTGGTCTCAGCAGATCTGAGATCCCATTACAAGACTAATCAGCAAGAATCATTTGTACACAAGAATGTAAGTAATGGCGAAAATTGGGAATATCAGACTCCATCATTCCTGTACCCTCATATCCTCAAAGCAGTGCCACCACGCTCACCAATACCCATATACCACAATCATATCCATTTGTTTGCAAAGGGTAAGTCTATGGAGTGATCAGTAGCTTAATCGGACTATAAAGGTGAGCCACACACAGTAAGCGGGCATAAATCTAGTGCAAGCCTGGGATGGTTTATCTTTGTGATGTTCAACAGTTGTGTGATGAACATCATGATGTCCTGAAATTAAGTGAGCACCTTCAAGAGAAATATGATAGACAATATACCTTGATGTCTGTTCACCATGGTTTACACTTGGTGAAACTGTCAAAAAGTCAGAGTTCTCAGGAGGATAGGTTGGCGATACACAAAATCCAATGTCCTAGAGATGGTTGGAATATTGGAATGATTCATATATTTTTTGTTCAAAAATGTGTGTGCTGAGTGACTCTCCAGAAATGGACATCATTGTCATGTTAAACACATGGCAAGTCATGTGTCAAAAATACAGCATAGGGATGATCTTTGGACATGTCAATGGTTGCAAAGAGCAGTGCAATACAACCATTGATGCAAACATCATTGATGCAGGAAGTTGGAGTGGTGAGCATAGATATGTCTTCATGACTAAATCTAATTCTCCGTAGTTCATACTTCACAAAATCCAATTGGTTCATTACAGAGTCTCGGGTTGGTATGAGAGCAGGGACAGGAGTCAGATCTATGGAGATATTCTATGCCATTCATGTTAGTTGCCACAACCAAGTGGGACATTGGCAGGGATGGGGCTTACAGTTGGCATGTTCCATACAATTTCAACACTTAGGATGGGTAACTTGTCAACCCTGTCATTGTCGGTGGATGGTTCTGCAGTGAACACAGGTAGTTCATCAGCCCCATCATTGTTGGTGAACAGATTCTCAACCATTACCACTGATGGGCTATCAATCTTGTTGTCATCATCATATGGCTGCTGCATTATGAAATCAAGGAGAATGTTATGGTCCCAAGTCCACAAGTGACCTCTACAGGGACTTAGTCGTTTCTTTTTCTTTTTTCTATCTTTGATCTTATCTTATC
>QFEF01004937.1:0-13796 GCA_003316035.1 Neoboletus subvelutipes | reverse complement strand
TAGTATTTGCCGTGAGGCATCAGCCATAGCCGTATATTCAGCTTCTGCAGTTGATAGTGCAATAGTATTCCTTTGCTTTCGGGAACTCCAGGTAATTGCCCCCTGGTTTAGCATGAACGCATGTCCGCTTATGGATATCCGATCGCTGTCACTCGCGAAACTCGCGTCGGCGTGTCCATATATGCGGTTATCGTTTGTGTCCGCCCTTTTATAGGTTATACCTAGATCCTTAGTCCCTTTTAGATACCTGATCACCCGTTTTGCTGCAGTCCAATGTGTTAAACTTGGATTCGCGTTGAACAAACATAATTTGTTCGTTGCATACGCTATATCGGGTCGTGTGCCTATCGCAGCATACATAAGCGATCCCGTTAGCGACGCATAATGACCGTTTATAGTAGGTGTGGGAACGTTGGCTTCGAGCGGCTCGAGTTTGATGTTAGGATCTAAGGGGATTTTTACTGGGTTGGCATCTTTCATTCCAAATCTATCAAGAATGGCCTCTATATATTTTGTTTGTTTGATAGAGAGGCAGCCGTTTTCTCTGTCATGACTGATTTCTATGCTGACCAGTTTGTTGGGCTCTCTGAGATCGGTTATCTCGAACAGATTACCTAATTCTTTCTTTAGGTTATCCATCCGCCGTTTGTCATTGGTAAACAGTAATAGGTCATCTACCCATACTGTTATAATCTCAATCCCATTTGTTTTTCGTATGTAGACGCATGGATCACTATCTAGTCGCTCGAACCCATTACCTTGTAATTTGTGGTTGAGTTTGTGATTCCACTCTCTACCCGATTGCTTAAGCCCATATATAGTCTTAATTAGGCAACATAAGCGGGAGGTTCCGTCATGGAAACCGTCGGGTTGGTTCATGTATATTTCCTCTTTAAGGTCGCCATTTAGGTAAGCTCCTTTGATGTCCATTTGCTGTATTTCCCAGTCTTCTTGGACTGCTAGGGCTAATATTGTGCGGATCGTCTCAAGTCTCACAACGGGGGCAAAGGTTTCTTTGTAGTCCATCCCTGGGACTTGACTGAACCCTCAGGCTACTAGTCTCACTTTGTACTTTAGTAGCTCGCCTTCCTTGTTGTATTTTCGCACGAATACCCATTTATTAGTAATGGGCTTTCTATTTTCGGGTGCGTCCATAAGTTCCCAAGTACCCATTTGACGAAGTGTTTCGAGTTCGGTTTCGACGGCCTTTTCCCATTCGGGCCAATCAGATGACTCTTTAGCTTCTTTAAGCGTTCTAGGATCTTTACCATTAATATTTGTTTTTCTAAACGCTGTGTAGACCTGCTCAGCTTGTGTCAGCAGTTCAACATCATCTCTGTCTTGGTCATTGACCAAATTGGGTAATGGTATATCCTCTTCGTCGTGTACTGTAGTCTTTTGTCTTTTCGTGCAGCGTTCTTCAATAGGATCAGGTGTCCTTTTATTAGTGTGACTCGGATCATCTTTGAAACGACCCAACAACTATCTATTGTCTTGGGGATGCCGAGCTAAGAATTGACTGTAGAATAACAGGAGATGAGCGAGGAGTGACAAGTTCCAAGACTTGAGGAAAAGTGATCTTTGAGGTTCGGAGACCTCTACTGAGTGGAACTCTTGTTGCTAGGGATTATCCAAGAGAACTAGACTGGGGATGCCAGTGCTAGGCTCTCGGTCTTATATATCATCTCTATGTATGTACATGTGTACTATGGATCTACCGATGTAGAGACGGTGATTAAATACATGAGGGAAAAGCATGCATCAAGCATGAGGATAAAGCGTGTATCAAACATGCTGAAGGAGTGTGTAAGAAGCACTGCTTCTGAAATGGAAGAAAGGTGTCAACATGTGTCAAACATGAGGAATGGAGATTAATAACATGCGTCAAGCATGTGTGTGACAAATAAGAATATGTGCACAGCACGGACATTAAAGTTGTGAGGTAGTCGTGAGGAGATCTAGATCTGTATCGTAGATTCCTGATATCATAATAGATGACTAGCATCTGTGAGTCATGTGATGTCAAATCACGTGGTATGGAAGTCATGTGACACTAGGTCATGTGATAGTGGCGCTCAAGGCCTAACCAGCTGAAGGGAACTATCTTCAGTATAGAGATTAGATGCAATCTAATCATATCTGATAAGATAAGATAAGATAACTTGATCAAAGTTATCATGTGCACAGATCAAGCCATAACACTGAGGGTGTTGCACTTTCCGCAGCAGGCGGAGGGACATTTGTATTGGGAATGACCGGGGGCAGCGACATGGCAGAAGGGACACAAGTAGTGGGGGCAGTTGGGACGGATGTGTCTGGGCTCACAACACTGGAAGCAGGTGGGCCCCCCGAATTGTACATGTGGGGGAAACACTCGCGACATGGCATTACTGGAGCGAAAAATGGGATGGGGACGACCATCCATGGTGACAGGGGAACAATCTGGGGTAATGGGCTTGACAGCAGGTGCTGTTGAAGACTCCTCGGGTATCCTGGGTAGGAGGTGTCCGGGGGTGGTATCCATGTCGGTGGGTAAGTTAAGGTGGGGGAGGTGTGGCATTCCTGCAGAGAAAAGAAAGTTCCGCTGTCAGCGGAGCCTGGGGACAGGGGAAGGGGATTCAGGAGATATGGGGGAGGGTACGCAGGTGGTATCGCCATCTCCTTGTTCTCCTGAGTCGGAGCTGGACTCACTGGACTCATACTCCTCCTCGGCGATGGCTGCCCATCCGAGATGTCCATTGCTTCAGGAGAAGTCTGCAGGATGGAGGTTGGGAGAGAAGTATTCGGCTCTCTCGTCCGCGGATAGGAGAAGGAGAACTGGGTAGAGGGCATTGGAGAGGATGGGGGTGGGGAGGAGAGAGAGGATAGTGTCAAAGCCTTCTTCTTCGAGGAGGTCCATCGTGAGGTTTCTGGCCTCGGTGAGGGTCTGTTGGAAGGCATTGACGGTGACGTCATCCTGGGTGGCACTTCAAGAGACATTGGCGAAGACATGGGGACCTGACGAGCACCAGGTGGCCCTGGTGAAAAGGGATTGAAGGGTGGTGTAGATTCGATACTGCCTAACAAGGAGGACGAGGGTGGTGTTGGCAGTGAAAAGGGGGACTCTCTCGAAGATGTTGGTCGCATCATTATTTTCGAGAGCGGCAACATAGAGGGTGTGATGAGCTACGGAGGGGAGACGATTGAGATGGGTGCACAGAGGGGCGGTACCGTTGAGGAAATTGTAGGACATGGGGGTTCTGAGGGAGGAGCAATCAGAGGGATTGTCGCTTCTTATATTCCTCCAGGAGTTTCCGAGCGTTGTCAAAATTTCTTTCAGGTTTCCAAGTATCTTCGGCATCAGAATAACCTTTCCAATGTACCAGGTACTGTCTCCGGTTACTGGTTCCGCGATGGTTGGTAATTCGTTCCATTTCGTACTCCTCTTCTCCGTCTATTAGCTCTGGTGGTGGGTTTTTGAAATTGGGGCCATGTTCAGGGGTTTCCTTGTACGTCAGCAACAAGGAGGCGTGAAACACATTGTGGATCTTCCACTGTTTCGGCAGAGCGATTCAGAAGGCCACGGGGGAGACTACTTCTGAAATTTTAAATGGCCCCAATCTTTTAGGCAATAGTTTTCGGGAGATGTTCTTGGTTCGGATATTCTTCGCATCCAACCAGACCTCATCTCCGACTTTTCAGGGTTTGAACTTGGAGTGGATCCTCTTCTTCATTTGTAGCTGAGCTAGGGCGTGCGCAGCTTCGGCTTCTTTACGTGCATCCTCAAGATGGGAGAGCCTTTTTTCCAGCGCAGGCAAGAACGTGGTACCAAGCGGGGGGTATGATCTGGGTTCGTATCCCATGATCAAGGCAAAAGGGGATTTTCCTGTGGACGAATGCACGGCGGCATTATGGGCAAATTCGGCAGCAGTTAAGGTGGTCTAGCCATTGTTCCAGCTTTCCTTGGCAGAATATTCGGAGGTAAGTTTCCAACTCTTGGTTGTACCTTTCAGTTTCTCCGTCAGATTGAGAGTGATAGGCGGTGGACAAGGATACATCGTAGTCCAATAATTGAGCGAGTTCCCTTGCGAAGGCAGAGGCGAACTGAGGTCCCCTATCAGAGATCAACCAGTTGTGTAATCTGAATCATTTGAATACGTTTTCAAAAAAGAGTTGGGCAATTCCTGCCGAATCGACAGTTTTTGTGCAAGGAGCGAGAATCACCCCCTTACTAAGGCCATGGTCGACCACGACCATAACTGAATCAAACCCCCGCACTGGCGGCAGGTCGGTGATTAAATCCACGGACAGGTGGGAAAACGGGTGGGACGTCTGGACCGCAAGGGGCACAAGGAGTGGAACTGTAGGTTGGGTTTGTACTTTATTGGCCTGGCACATGGCGCAGCCAGCCACAAACTGACGGACAAAGGCAGACATGCCAGGCCACCAATAATCTTTGGCAAGGAGTGCAACTGTGCACATATGGCCACCGTGGCCTCCTTCAAGCGAAGTGTATGCATCCAGCACGAGTTCTTGGCAGGCATCGCCGGGGATATACATACGGCCCTTATAATAGAGCTTCCCATCTAGGAAAGTCCAATCAGCAGGGGAGGACCGTCCAAACAGCAGTATATCATTTTCCATGCCCTTCAGGGCGTCAATAACAAGGGGATTCTCCTCTGAGGATTGACGGATTCGATCAGCAAGCGTGAGATCGAGAGTCCGAACTTGGTGGTCAAAGGCACTGTTAGGCAACAGTTGGACATCGGCATTGTCTGCAGTGGTGTCGATGGCGTTACGTCGAGACAGGGCATCGGCCGGTCCCATCTGGGATCCGGGTAGGGCAGTGTAATCCAGGTCAAAATCCTGCAAAAATAACAGCCATCTGGCTTGGCGACGGGAGAGCTTCTGAGGTTGCTTAAAATAGGTGAGGTTCTTATGATCCATAAGAACCTTAATGGGATAGGCGGAACCTAACAGGTATTGGCACCATTCTTCCAATCCTCGGATCACGGCAAGTAGCTCCCGGTCGTATATGTCATAATTGCGCTCGGCAGGGGCGAAAGTCTGGGAGAGATAGCCACACGGCTTATAGTCTCCATTAGGGTCACATTGCATGAGGACACCGCCTGATGCAGTTAACGACACATCGGTCATGATGGTAAATGGGTGATTGGGGTCAGGGAAAGCTAAGACAGGTCCACGAGTGAAGGCATCTTTCAATAATTGGAATCCGGTCTGGTGTTTGTCGGTCCATTCCCAGGTCTTGTTCTTCTTGGTTAAGTCCAGGAGGGGTCGGGCAAGCTTCGAGAAGGAGGGGATGAATTTCCTGTAGAAATTGCAGAACCCTAGGAAGGAGCGGACATCTTTCACGTTCACCGGGGGGGTCCATTTGCTGATGGCCTTCAACTTGGCCAGGTCCATCTGGACTCCGTCCTTACTAACAATCATTCCAAGGTATTCGACGGATGGGGCGGCGAATGTGCACTTGTCCAGCTTCAGATACATCTCGTGTTCTTGGAACTGTTGGAGGACCTTCCTGGTCCTATCCTTGTGGGAGTCATGGTCGGAGGAGTGGATCAGAAGGTCGTCCATATATATGATTAACCATCCTTTGGCGATGAAGTCGCCGAAGAGGTCATCCATGAACACCTGGAAGGTAGCTAGGGAGTTACACATGCCAAAAAACATGACGGCAGGTTCGAATAACCCAAACGGGGTGAGGAATGCGGCTTTCCACCAATCTTCTGGTTTGATGAGGACGTTATTATATCCCCATCGGACATCGAACTTTGTGAAGATGGAGGATCCTTTCAAGCAATCTATCAGATCGGAAATCAGGGGGAGGGGGTAGGCATTCTTGATGGTATGAAGGTTAAGGTACCGGTAGTCCTGGCATGGCCTTAACTTCCCGTCTTTCTTTTGGACGAAAAAGAAAGGGGAGGCTTGGGGGGACTTCGATGGAAGAATCTTCCCTGTGGCTAAGTGTTCCTCAACGAATTCCTTACACACTGTCATCTCGGCGGGGTTGAGCGGATAGGCTTTCGCTCGTTTTGGGATAAACGAGTCTTTCAGCTCAATAGTGTGATTGTAGGATCAGGACGGGGGAAGTTTCGTGGTATCCTTCTTGTCAAATACTCCTTCATACTGCTGGTAGGCCTTCAGCAGCTCTATCTTCTTAGTTCCTTCCACCTGGGCGATAGTGGTGGAGAGGGTCGTTCAGCGGAGTATATTCGGCGGAATGACTCCCTTCTTCTGCTTCAGGAATTGGACACAGTCCGGGATGGTCCATCTTCTGTACTGGTCATAGAGTTCACTCTCTATGTTCTCGTTCTCCTGATGACCCAGGAAACGTAACAAATACCTCTGAGCGGTATCTTCTGAGGTAGTTGATTTGTAGTTGGCCGGAGTGATGACAACTGTGCCGTTCCGCCAATCTATCTCGGGATTCATAGTTCAGAGCCATGGCAGGCCCAGGATGATGTCATCCTTTCCACAGTTGAGGACGAGCAGCTCACATTGCTCTCGTACTCCTTGGAGATCAATGACCACCGTGGTCTTCTCCTTTATCGTTCCGGATTGGTTCGGCGTCCCATTTACGTTCCATGTGGCAATAGGAACAGATATTTCTTCAGTCAGCAGTTTCAGTCGGGTGACTGCCGCTTTGCTTATAAAGCATCCAGTAGCTCCACTATCCAAGAGAGCGTTTACGCCAACGATTTGCCCGTCTTGTTTCCAGATTGAGAGGGGAAGATGAATAGAATTAGACTTTGATCCAGAAATAAATACGGGGGCAACATTTATGGAAGGTAGTGACGTTGGTACACCCCTTTCCTCTAAAAAGACGTATTGAACTCCGCATCGAGTTCGGCAGCCGAGAGGACTTTGACCTCCTCAGCGGCAACAAGTGGTTCTCCATTTTCATCGCAAGTGGGGTTGTAGATAGACTTCAAGGTACAAAGGACTTCATTACGGTCTTGATTTCCTTCGATACCCCGGAGGAACGTATCCAGGGGGTCCTTGGTAGTGGTGGCAATGGACGAGGTGGGGGAACTGGTAGGGATGGCCTGGGTGAGATGGTTGATCGACTGAGTTGTCAAACGAGCAGGAGCGTAGCCAGAGTGGTTCCGAGTTGTGCAACCAGTCTTCTTACAGATGAAGCATCTCCTCTCTCGAATACACTTGGCCCGTTCTGCTGGTGTGATCGTAAGACAATCAACATCCATAGCATTGGGATCCCTGCAGCTACTATTGTTTCCACCAAAGGATACCTGTGGTCCTCTTCTAAGGTTTCGGATTCTCCTAAGCCCTCCCTCGATCTCGGAGGCTTTGGAGTAGATCTCTTCCATACTCTTGGCGTTTTTGAGTATACCGGACAGAGTGAGCTGGGTGGCGATGGGGATGGAGAGCTCTCTGAGGAACCATTCAGAGAGGGCAGCAATGTCAGATATTCCAGTTCTGACGGCAAGCATGGAGAAGATGGAGACATATTTCTCAAAGCCAGAATTGTCTCTCGCATCTTGGACAAGATTTGCAATCTTGATTCTCACGGAAGCGGCGGTATCATAGGGGGAAAAGGTGGTATGGAAAGCTTTGGTAACTTCTTCAAACTTTCGTTCTCCCTCGGTGAGCGTATTATCATTGAGCTTGGTAAGCCAAGCTTCAGAGAAGGACTTCCCTCGTCCTTTGGACATGCGGTTGAGGAAAATAAGAGATTTGGCGCGGTCGTTGTACTTTTCTTTCTGGAGAGAGAAGTATCCTTGCATGGCGAGGTACCATCTATGGGCATCATCTGGTTCTCCCGAGAATTCTTCGGGGAGAGCAGCTTTGATCTCACCCATCCCAATCTGATCTTCGTCGTCGGAATCGTCACTGTTTGGGTCAGGGTCTGGGTCAGGTCCGTATCCGGGCAGATGGGAATAGGCTCTGGTTTCAGTTGGTAGAATGTTCCTTCCAAGGATGTGGGAGTAATATCCAGATGCTGGTTCTGGCTGGTCGACTTGGATAGGTTCTGGTTCTGACGGTTGCTGTGGGGAAGGATCTGCCAATGAGGTCTGACTTTGGGATGGCTGACCTGAAGTGGTTTGAACGATGGAAGGGGAGAGAGCTGGAGTACTCCGAGATGTTCCTCCGATCCTTCTGGAAGCGGAAGAGGTTGGTGGTATGGCTGCAAAGGTTCCTGGTGGTGCTCTTTGATTCTCCTCGTCGGACGGTTCTCTGAGTAGGCTCTGTAAATTTATACGTCTCGTTGCGGTGGCTTCTGGACTACCACTGGGCAGTCTCTGTTATCAAGAGTGGGTCCTGGGGTGTGGCAGCTCCGCAGGCAAAGAATAACTTTGATCTTTTGTTACGACCGGTGTAACAAATAACGCGTATGCGGATGACTGAAGTCAAGAGCACTATGGACAGGTCTTCCTCTGAAGATGACATGGACCTTCTGGGTCTGCAAGCGGATCACTGGATCGGCGAGCTGTGTACAACGGTTGTGGCAACTTAATGCGGTGGCAGCGACCTCAGGTGGCGTTCCTGTTCGTGGCAAAGAGCGGGCTCCCTCCAGGTACACAAGGAGTAGTCGGCTATGGACAGGTCATGGGCAAGGCCTGTATCTGGGCGCGGCGTCTGGGCAATAGGCAGCTGGGACTCGGCTAGTGTTGGGCAATGACTAGCAGACTGATCCTCTGATCAGTGACAAAGGGGCGACCTCAGCTAGCTAGCTGTTCGCAGTTACCTGATCGAGCTCTGATTGACAGAAGATCAAGATCAGGATTTAGACGTTGATGAAACACTGGTTTCACGATGCTGGCACAGGCACTGACAGCGAAGACTTCGAAATCCACGTAAGATTGCATAGATCAAAGTTAGAGTTACATGGGCGGTGATTCTAGCTATTTATACTAAGCCCCTTTAGGGCCGGTTAGAGATAGAATCTCCGCTCTAAAGTCTAAATAGGAAATGACACGTCGCGTCGCGTATGAGTCGAGGAAGAGACGCGTTGCGTCGCGTAAGATATAAAAGGAAAGAGACGCATCGCATGAAGTGGAAAAGGAAAGATGCATCGCGTGAGATATAAAAGGAAAAGACACGTCGCGTACCAAAAGAAGAAGACACGTTGTGTAATATGAAATAGAAGCTGCGGGCGCAGCTCAACTAAATAGAGAGGAAATGAACTGAGGCCGGTGAGTCATGATGATGGGAACATGAGTCATATATGAGAGAATATGACTTAGGAGTAAAAGGTCTGCAGCGTAAGATGAAAGGAAGTCCGGGGTAGATTATGGTTGGAAGAGCGAGGAGTCCAGGATGCCTTCCCATACCTCCTGTGGGATGTCCAGGTCTGGCAGGATGTCGTCCCAAGGGAATCGGGTATCGGAGCAGATACCGATAGGTCTGGTGATGCCATAGGCGAGAGAAAAATGGTACCCCCTAGGACACTTGTAACATTACCCCCATTGCAGCATTGATCCACTGGATCAATTATCTCTATCTCCCTCATTGACATCGTGGTTGGTGAGATCCCAGGTAGAGGGATTGATGTCATCCTCAGTGCAGTTCCAGGCTCGATGGCCAAGAGTGTTGCATTTTCTGCAATGGGCAGAGGGACACTTGTATTGGGAATGACCAGGGGCGGCAATGTTGCAGAAGGGACACAGGTAGTGGGGACAGTTGGGACGGATGTGTCTGGGCTTGCGGCACTGGAAGCAGGTGGGCCTCCCGAATTGTACATGTGGGGGAAACACTCACAACATGGCATTACTGGAGTGAAAAATGGGATGGGGACGACCATCCATGGTGGTAGGGGAACGATCTGGGGTAATGGGCTCGACAGCAGGTACTGCTGGGGATTCCTCGGATATCCTGGGTAGGAGGTGCCTGGGGGTGGTGTCCATGTCGGTGGGTACATTAAGGTGGGGGAGGTGTGGCATTCTGGCAGAGAAAAGAAAGTTCCACTGCCTGCGGAGCTGGGGGACAGGGGAAGGGGATTCGGGAGATATGGGGGAGGGTACGCAGCTGGTATCACCATCTCCTCATTCTCCGGAGTTGGAACTGGACTCACTGGACTCATACTCCTCGGCAGTGATGGAGGCCCATCTGAGACGTCCATTGCTTCGGGAGAAGTCTGCGGGGTGGAGATTGGGAGAGAAGTATTCGGCTCTCTCGTCCGCAGATAGGAGAAGGAGAATGGGGTAGAGGGCATTGGCGAGGATGGGGTTTGGGAGGAGAGAGAGGATAGTGTCAAAGCCTTCTTCCTTGGGGAGGTCCAACATGAGATTTCTGGCCTTGGTGAGGGTCTGTTGGAAGGCGTTGACTGCGATGTCATCCTGTGTGGCATGTCAAGAGACATTGGCAAAGACACGGGGACCTGACGAGCACCAGGTGGCCCTGGTGAAAAGGGATTGAAGAGTGGTATAGATTTGGTACTGCCTAACAAGGAGGATGAGGGTGGTGTTGGCAGTGAAGAGGGGGGTTCTCTCGAAGATGTTGGACGCATCATTATTTTCGAGAGCAGCGACATACAGGGTGTGGTGGGTGACGGAGGGGAGACGATTGAGGTGGGTGCACAGGGGAGCGGTACCGTTGAGGAAATTATAGGACATGGGGGTTCTGAGGAAAGGGGGAATCAGAGGGATCACCGCCTTTTATATTCCTCCAGGAGTTCCTGAGCGTTGTCAAAATTCTTTCAGGTTCCCAAGTATCTTCTGTGTCAGAATAATCTTTCCAATGCACCAGGTACTGCCTCCGGTTATTGGTCCCGCGATGGTTGGTTATTCATTCCATTTCATACTCCTCTTCTCCATCTATTAGTTCCATTTCGTACTCCTCTTCTCTGTCTATTAGTTCCAGGGGCAGGTTTTTGAAATTAGGGCCGTGCTCAGGGGTTTCCTTGTACATCAGCAACAAGGAGGCATGAAACACATTGTGGATCTTCCACTGTTTCAGCAAGGTGATTCGGAAGGCTACCGGGGAGATTACTTCCGAGACTTTGAACGGCCCTAATCGTTTAGGCGACAATTTGCAAGAGAGGTTCTTGGTTCGGATATTCTTTGAATCCAACCAGACCTCATTTCCAACTTTCCATGGTTTGAACTTGGAGTGGATCCTCTCCTTCATTCGTAACTGGGCTAGGGCGTGTGCTGCTTTGGCTTCTTTACGTGCATCCTCAAGATGGGAGAGCCGTCTTTCCAGCGCAGGCAGGAATGTGGTACCAAGTGGGGGGTATGATCTGGGTTCGTATCCCATGATCAAGGCAAACGGGGACTTCCTGGTAGACGAATGCACAGCAGCATTATGGGCAAATTCGGCAGCAGTAAGGTGGTCTAACCATTGTTCTGGTTTTCCTTGGCAGAATATTCGGAGGTAGGTTTCCAACTCTTGGTTATATCGTTCGGTTTCTCCATCGGATTGAGGGTGATAGGCAGTGGACAGGGATATGTCATAGTTCAGTAGTCGAGCAAGTTCCCTTGCGAATGCAGAGGCAAATTGAGGTCTCCTATCAGAGATCAATCTGTCATGTAAACTGAATCTTTTGAATACATTTTCAAAAAAGAGTTGGGCAATTCCTGCCGAATCGACAGTTTTTGTGCAAGGAGCGAGAATCACCCCCTTACTAAGGCCATGGTTGACCACAACCATTACTGAGTCGAACCCCCACACCAGCGGAAGGTCGGTTATTAAATCCACAGACAGGTGGGAAAATGGGCGGGATGTCTGGACTGCAAGGGGAACAAGGGGTGGAACCATAGGGTGGGTTTGTACTTTATTGGCCTGGCAGACGGCACAGCCAGCCACAAACCGTCGGACAAAGGCAGACATGCCCGGCCACCAGTAATCTTTAGAAAGGAGCGCAATGGTGCGCATATGGCCACCATGGCCTCCTTCGAGCGAAGTGTGTGCATCTAGCATGAGTTCTTGGCGGGCATCGCCGGGGATATACATTCGGCCCTTATAATAGAGCTTCCCGTCAAGGAAGGTCCAATCAGTGGGGGAGGACCGTCCAAACAAAGGTATATCATTTTCCATGCCCTTCAGGGCGCCAATAACAAGGGGATCCTCCTCTGAGGACTGACGGATTTGATCAGCAAGCATGAGATCGAGGGTCCGAACTTGGTGGTCAAAGGCACTGTTAGGCAACAGTTGGACATCAGCATTGTCCGCGGTGGTGTCGACGGCATCATGTCAAGACAGGGCATCGGCTGGTCCCATCTGGGATCCGGGCAGGGCAGTGTAATCAAGGTCAAAATCCTGCAAAAATAACAGCCACCTGGCTTGGCGACAGGAGAGCTTCCGAGGTTGCTTAAAATAGGTAAGGTTCTTATGATCCGTAAGAACCATTATGGCATAGGCGGAACCTAACAGGTATTGGCACCATTCTTCTAACCCTCAGATCACGGCAAGCAATTCCCAGTCGTATATGTCATAGTTGCGCTCGGCAGGGGTGAAAGTCTGGGAGAGATAGCCACACAGCTTATAGTCTCCATTGGGGTCACGCTGCATGAGGACACCGCCTGATGCAGTTAACGATGCATCAGTCATGATGGTAAATGGGCAATCGGGGTCGGAGAAAGCTAAGACAGGTCCGCGGGTGAAGGTATCTTTCAATAGTTGGAATCTGGTTTGATGTTTGTCGGTCCATTCCCAGGTCTGGTTCTTCTTGGTCAAATCTAGGAGGGGTCGGGCGAGTTCCGAGAATGAGGGGATGAACTTCCTGTAGAAGTTGCAGAACCCTAGGAAGGAACGGACATCTTTAACGTTCACCGGGGGGTCCATTTGTCAATAGCCTTCAACTTGGCTGGGTCCATCTGGACTCCGTCCTTACTAACAATCATTTCAAGGTATTCAACCGACAGGGCGGCAAATGTGCACTTGTCCAGCTTTAGGTACATTTTGTGTTCTTGGAACCTTTGGAGGACCTTTCTGATTCTATCCTCGTGGGAGTCGTGGTCGGAGGAATGGATCAGAAGGTCGTCCATATATATAATCAACCATCCTTCAGCGATAAAATCGCTGAAGAGGTCATCCATGAACACCTGGAAGGTAGCTGGGGAGTTACACATGCCAAAAAACATGACGGCAGGTTCGAATAACCCAAACAGGGTGAGGAATGCGGCTTTCCACCAATCTTCTGGTTTGATGAGGACGTTATTATATCCCCATCAGACATCGAACTTCGTGAAGATGGAGGATCCTTTCAAGCAATCTATCAGATTGTAAATCAGGGGGAGGGGGTAGGCATTCTTGATAGTATGGAGGTTAAGGTACCGGTAGTCCTGGCACAGCCTTAACTTCCCATCTTTCTTCTGTACGAAGAAGAAAGGGGAGGCCTGGGGGGACTTCGACGGAACAATCTTCCCAGTGGCTAGGTGTTCGTCCATGAATTCTTTACACTCTGTCATCTCAGCAGGATTGAGCAGGTAAGCTTTAGCTTGTTTTAGAATAAACGAGTCTTTTAGCTCGATGGCGTGGTCGTAGGATCTGGACGGGGGAAGTTTTGTGGTATCCTTCTTGTCAAACACTCCTTCATACATCTGGTAGGCTTTCGGTAGCTCTACCTTCTTTGTTCCTCCTGCCTGGGTGATAGTAGTGGAGAGGGTCGTTCAGCGGAGTATATTCGGCGGAATGACTCCCTTCTCCTGCTTCAGGAATTGGACATGGTCTGGGATGGTCCATCTTCTGTATTGGTCATAGAGTTCACTCTCTATGTTCTCGTTCTTGTTACAAGTGTCCTAGGGGGTACCATTTTTCTCTCGCCTATGGCATCACCAGACCTATCGGTATCTGCTCCAATACCCGATTCCCTCTGGGACGACATCCTCCCAGAC
>QFEF01004923.1:0-19153 GCA_003316035.1 Neoboletus subvelutipes | reverse complement strand
CTTTTGCACGATGTCAAACGTTTTTCCCGGGATGGTAGATAGTACATCCTCGAAACCTTTCCAACCCACAATAGGATGCGCAAAGAGTTTCTTGGAGGTCGAATCTTTCCCCTTGCCATCTCGGTCATCCACACTGGCCTTCTCCGCAGGATTACTCATGATACCGCTCTTTTGCGCGACACATTGGACTAGCCGAACGCTGATTGGCGCATAACCGGAGTATACATAACTGATATCATTCTCGAGCTCCTCCAGAGCTTCCGGATTGTCATCGATCAGAAGACGCAGAGATTTGCGCACAGTGGTAAATGGCAGCTTATTCGGTGCAGCCGTTGACGCAGGAAGCGGGTTTTGTAAGAGCACTGAAAGGGGAGATGCGGACAAGGAAAGCAAAAGCGGCAACAGATGATATCCGTAAGCCTTTTGGAAAGGCGGAAAAAATTAGCAAAAGAAACAGGAAAATCAAGCACCAATCCTTGCCTGCAGAAACTCTTTCTTCACATTCTCCAGCAGACGGGTCTTGATACCACCTGTGGTTACGCTCGCAAGACAAAGGAGTCTAGCAACAGTTTGCATATCCGCCCCCTGAGCAATCATCTCCTCGATGGTGTTGATCTGCGCTGTGGTCTCATACGAAGCAAGAAGGTCTTTGGGAATTGGGTGGAACTCAGAGTTAAGCAATGCGCAGCCTCAACACCAAAACACTTACTTTGCTGGATTTCCAGACACTTGTTAAATAGTTCNGTGCGTGTCTGTGGGACCAACATCTCCGACAAACAAGTATCTGACATCCGACGTTAAAAGTGACGGTGACAAAAAGCAAGGAATTACCCACGTAGTCTTAAAGCCTCATGCTCTGTTTTCAGTCCACCCAGCTTACCAACAAAGTCGCGTAGCTGTGCTACTGTCTTGGCTTGTAAGCGAGCCTGTGTGGTGCATGAGATAGTATGATCTCGAAAGCGGCTTTCCTCACCTTGTAGTCCTCATCAATCCGATGCGCGACACGATTCAGTCGTTTGCCCACAGAGGAGAAATTCAAGTCCCGCAATTCTGCAAATAAAGGGTCCGTCACCGCGGACAAGAGATGTTTCTTCGTCTTCTCATTTGTAACTGGCGTTATGGTCGCAGATGGCTGTGAAGTGCTTGGATTCGTCGAGCCTGGTGCGGAAGGTGGGTTCAAGAGGCTCAGAGGAAGTTCGACCTGAGCTAGGATGGATTGAGAAGACCACTTAGCTGCGAGCGTGCGGACGCTCACAATTTTTGATGCCGACTAACTCATCAACGAGACCCTGATACGTTAACTGGGTCAGTAATGGGGTGATCATATCAACATGTCGGTCCAGGATGATCAGGGAGTCAAACGGCGTGGGAGGATTCAGTGAATCAGCAGAGGCCGCCGGCTGCTCGGGAAGAGGTTTGGTTAAGAGCATAGCAAGTTTCTGCCTCGAAAATCAGTCCGGTGAACGGGGATCTGATCATCTATGCCATTACCGAAGCGTAATCTCCTTTGCCGATGATACGAGGAAATCGACTGAACGTATGCTGTAGAGCATCCAAGGCCAACGCAGAGTTGTATATGATGGTCTCATCGCCATCCTTTAAGGAAAGTTAAATCCAGAATCACATACAATTATCCCAAATAAGATATAGATATACTTACCACCCATAGCTCCTTGAATGCACTGTCGTGTTCTAGTGAAATGACATCCTCCTCGACGGGTATAAACTGTAGGTTGTATGATGAGATGGTCAAGTCGCCAAGTACACCCTCCTCCTCCAGTATACGAGAAACAAGGATCGAAGTCCGGGGGACGAGGAATAACGTGTACCTATACTTGTGAGATTCCTTGGAAGACCTCTTGATTTGGTCTGACAGTTTGTTGGTAGAGATGGCGGACAGAAGTGGACATCACTGACCCGCGATGATTTTCACGTATTTGATGAGAGGTCTGCAAAGATAAATCACATTCGTGGTAGTCGAGGTCAAAGGACCGGGTTCGAGCCAAAACATTTTGTCGACGCCATGGTTCTACTAACTGATCAGTATCCACGCGATGTGTGTTTCGGAGGCAAAACACCTTTAAGAGCGCGACTTCCGTAACAAGGCCCAAGGGCCCGGCGAGGGTTGAGTCGAGCACGAGCGTCTTTGCGCCATTTACCTAGGAAATCTGTGAGCATGAACAGGGTTACGAGATGTGGAGAAACTCGCTGAATTGAGGGCATTCACCAAAGCCTTTTGGGCCGCGTCTTTCAGCACCTGGACGTCCAATATTTGTTCATTGTCGCGTTCGACGTCCGATGTGGACTGGAGGTCTGCTGCAGAGGACGGCGCGGAGGTCGCTGCCATTACAGAGTGCTGCGGCACAGCCACGCATTACAACCCCGTTTGCCGCACCGCGTTCGACTATGTAAAGAAGTCTCAGGTCAAGTACATAAGTACTGACCCTTTCGATTCCCAGTGCCATCTGGCGTTCTTGACCTTGAACCACGACCACGATGGAGGCATTCCCTCCCGCTCCAGAATACGATGGCAGACATCCTCTCCTCTCCCTCTTGTCGGCATGTTTCTGGGTAACCTGTGCGTCTTTTAGCTTGATGTGGTCAACCTCAAAGAGCTGAACGAGTTCTGCTTAGTGTGGATGCTTTCGTGGATCAAGTCGCTTATCACCTTTGCGACGATCTCGGTTCCCCGTTTGATTTACTGCGTGCTTTCGTATTCCATGACACTGACGGTCAGCATTTCCCGATCGCGCATGGACAAGTGCTGATGTGACCCTCTTCCTAGTTGAACTTTTGGTCCTTTGCGTTCCTGTTCGCCGCGTCAGCAGTCGCTTTGAACTACTGGATTCGCTTGCGATATCTCAATACCTACTCACAGCTCAAAGAGCCGCCGCTCGTCAAACCAGATGTCAATGCCCTCCATCCGGATGTGAATACGACAGAACCACCCCCAGCGTTCCATAATTACTTGGACGATTTCCTGCAAGCCGTGCGCGTCTTCGGGTTTCTTGAAAAGCCAGTCAGTATCACCTTGTCGTCCTAGTTCTCTTCTGTTCATCTACATCTATGACAGGTTTTCCATGAGTTAGCTAGGCATCTACAGACCAGACGCCTCATTGCGGGAGACAGTATCTCACTCGATCAAGATCGCAATTTCTATTGTGTCATAGATGGAACCGTCCAAGTATTCGCGCGAACTGGCCAGAGATCGTTACAAAATGGTTCTTGGGACGACGAAGATATGAATGGATATCAATTAATTAACGAAGTTGGGAGCGGAGGCACGCTGTCCAGTCTTTTCAGCATCCTCAGTTTGTTTACAGACGAAATCAAGTTGAGTTGGCAGGAGGACGCGCGCGACACGCCCTCCTCGGATCTCCCCATACAGTTAACTCTTCCGGAAAAACGCGTCGGACGAATAAACACGGACGTATCGCATCTCGATCTTGAATTTGAGCAATCCTCTCCCACTCCTCTGTCGCGCAACAGGACGGCCTCAGTCTCATCCTCGGGATCAACAGCTCACCCGGCGGTGTCGGTGCCAGGTGGAAGCCACACTCTCTCGAATGCGCCCTCACCCCCGCGGTCAGATTCCGTTCAGCAATCTCAGATTCACCATGGCATTGTTGGACGAGCGACAGAAGACAGCACACTTGCAGTTATCCCAGCTGAAGCATTCCGAAGAGTCACCAAGAAGTTTCCAAAAGCGACAGGCCATATCGTCCAAGGTAGGTATTGGCGATTAAACATGCATCCCGAGATAACCCTTTCGCGAAAGTAATTTTGACAAGATTCTCGCGAGTAACTTTCAACGCGGCCCACAAATATCTAGGACTGACGACGGAAGTCCTGCGCACTGAGAAGGCCATCAACGAGATCGCATGTCATCCACTACCAAATTCATTCTACGAAGGCGGCGGACTACATTCTTTACGCCAACGCTTTGATGATGTCGCAGTCCAGGAATCTGACTCCGAGAGCGACTATTTCAACCACGACCCCTCGCCATCTGTATTTTCTTCTGGTAAAGTGAACAGCAGTGCCAGCACGAGTGGTTCAAGAGAAAGGCTCGCAGAAAGTCCCATTGGCCCCATACCTCCGCGCACTTTCCCTCTTCGAGCGCGCCAGCAAGTCCAAGCGGGCGACCTCCTTACTTCAATCGGCCATGGGAGTGACGGTTATAGATCTTACTCCCGTACTTTCACCATCTTGAATACACCTCGTATTACCTCTTCCAAGAACATTTCATTTACGGCCCGTCTCCCAGGGGACGAGTTTGACCTTCGCGATGAAGTCATGTCCTGCATTGCCAAGTCCATTGGATTGTTACAGCCTCCTATTAGCGGGGGAGAGTCTATCGAAGCCTCACCAGCATTTCCACCCTTCGATGCATCAAAGTCACCGCCGGGGACGTTTACTTCTCCCTTTGGATCTCTCTCTCTTCTAGATGTTGGAGACGACATGTCTAGTGCAACCGGGAGTTCTTCGAATGCTACTGGTTACATGAGTGGTTTAGACAATGAAGTAGAAATCCTCTTCTTCTCTGCCGGCTCCACCCTCGTGAAAACGGGTGAACGCAACACAGGTCAGTGTTTTCTAGCAAGGAGATTCCGAGACTGATAGTCAAGATAGGTTTATACTACGTCATCGAGGGGTTCCTAGATATACTCCTTCCGATGGAGACGCAATGTCCTATTCCACTAGCGTCACAATCCAAGACATCAGGTTCCGATACGGACTCGATATTTACACATGACCAGACAAAGTCAGATAGTGGTAGGCGGGAAACACGCAAACTACTTTTCACCGTAAAACCAGGAGGCATTGCAGGGTATCTCGGTATGTAACACTTCGTAATGTTAGACTCGCAACTAAAACCATACCAGCTTCGCTTTGCAGTACGCCTTCTTATGTCGACATCCAGGCCAAGACAGACACATACGTTGGCTTTTTGCCTGCCAAAGCTCTGGAACGGTTGTTGGAGAAGCGACCTATCGTTCAGCTGACGCTCGCAAAGAGGCTGATTTCATTGCTTTCTCCACTTGGTATGCATGTTCGCGATCGACACCAGAAAATATCTCCTTACCTCATTCCAGTATTGCAAATCGACGCCTCGTTGGACTGGATGCAAGTCAGTGCTGGTCAGGTTCTTTGGAGGCCACAGGACGTCAGTGACAGCTTTTACATCGTCATTAACGGGCGATTGCGTTCCATAACCGAAGGAGAGAATGGGAAAGTGATGATTACCGGTGAATATGGTCAAGGAGACACAGTTGGAGAGCTTGACGTGATCACCAACTCACCGCGCCGAACAACGATGCATGCTATACGCGATTCGGAGCTGATCCGTATGCCACAAACCCTTTTTAATGCGATCTCCTCGCGGTGAGTCCAATGTTTCACGCAGATGAGCCCCAGTCATGCTGATCTGTCCTTTCTAGCAATCCTCGCACTACTGCACAGTACGTTGGGATTTTAAAATTGCGCTAATGTACTTATTGAACTCCCAGGCTTCTCCGCACCATTGCATCTCGAGTACGCGATGAGGTGGATGCATCCTCGAACGTTCATCATCCAAACACAGCAATCGAACTAGGCCGGAATAACACAAACCTAAAGACCGTAGCCATTCTACCTGTGTCTCGACATGTTCCTGTTGACGCTTTTGCACGGAAGCTCAAGGCTGCATTGGAAGAGATAGGTGCCAGGACATCGTATCTCAACCAAGCCTCTGTTTCAGGACACCTCGGACGGCATGCCTTCTCCAGAATGGGAAAACTCAAGGCTGCAGCGTGGCTGGCTGATCAAGAACAGAGATATCGTACTGTACTTTACGTTGCCGATTCACCCGTCAATAGTCCTTGGACGCAAACCTGTATCCGACAGGTAGGCACAGTTCATCAATTTCAAACATATGTATGGCTCACCCTTTTAGGCGGATTTCGTCATGGTTGTTGGTTTTGGGGATGACCCGAGCATCGGGGAATATGAACGACTCTTACTCTCAATGAAGACTACTGCTCGGAAGGAGCTTGTGCTGCTCCATCCAGAACGATCAGTTGCCCCTGGATCAACAAGAGAGTGGCTCAAGGTCAGTACATACAAGGTCTAAGATGTCAAACCTCACGTAACGTATCATACAGAACCGACCGTGGGTTCATCAACACATCCACGTTGAGCTGCCAGTGGGTGCTATGTCACCACGCGTCACAGAATCTTAGTAATTCAAATAATCAGGGTCTTGTCCTGCCTTTGGCCAAGACATTGCCCCCACAAGACCCCCAAGCGGTCGTTGCATTCAAAAACCTAAAGGATAAAGTACAAAGTGGCATTCAGAAGTACAGAGGAGTGCGAGCACATGCACGCCCTCAACGTCAACCCATGGTCAACGATTTCTCGCGACTAGCCAGGAGGCTTTGTGGTAAATCAGTCGGAGTTGTGCTTGGAGGTGGTGGTGCGCGTGGGTTGTCGCATATTGTGAGTGAACGTTTTACCACCTCCATGGGGATGCCAATTTTGACTTACTCGTGCCTCAGGGTGTCATCCGGGCCTTGGAGGAACGAGGCATTCCAATCGATCACATTGCCGGAACAAGTATAGGGTCTTTCATTGCTGGCCTATATGCACGCGACTGTGACATAATCCTCAGTGCAAGTCGGGCGAAACAGTTTAGCAGCCGAATGAGTAATATCTGGAGAATGTTATCCGATGTCACTTATCCCCTAGTGGCGTACACAACGGTAAATGTTTTCATACTGAAAACAAGGTCCTTGATAATTCTTTGGGCAGGGACATGAATTTAATCGCACGATCTACAAGGTAGAAACAATCGCACTACTTCACAAAGCCATGCTAAGCGATGTCAGGCTTTTTATGATCTTCATATTGAGGACATGTGGTTGCCATATTATTGCAACACGACCAACATTATCACGTCGCGTATGGAGATACACGAAACTGGTTATGCTTGGAGATTTATCCGTACGTTACCGCACTTCGTATATGCTATTACTCATATCATTGTTTCATTAGGTGCGTCCATGACCTTGGTTGGCTTGTTGCCTCCGTTGTGTGATAATGGTAGCATGCTCGTTGATGGCGGCTACCGTAAGTTTTCCATCATGTTCTTCGTCGTGCTGAGCTGACCTGGCTTGTCGTGGCTAGTCGACAACCTACCTGTAAGTGACAAAAATCGCTTTCCTTAGGCTGCTGAGTGATCCTTTTTCCAGGTATCGACCATGTTCTCCATGGGAGCGAATGTTGTCATCGCAGTAGACGTTGGTTCCGTAAGTCACCTTTCAGCTTGCAAATGCCACTTGTATATACCTCATCCCACTCGCAGATCGAGGACAACTCACCCCGAAACTTTGGCGATTCCTTGTCGGGGTGGTGGCTTGTTCTGAACAGATGGAACCCTTTCTCGAACGTGCGCAACATACCGGCGATACCCGAGATACAGAGTCGACTGGCATAGTAGGTTTTTTTCTGCTTACCTGCCACGGACGTGGCTTAGGTTCTGACACTTCCGTTTTTCCTTCCGTTTAGTGTTTCGAGCGTCCGGACGCTTGAAGAAGCCAAAGTTACTCGTGGGTGCTTGTACATGCAGATGCCGGTCCATGAAGTAAGCGATCATTCGTCAAGCAGAGTCGACGATGATATTGATATATCCGTCGTTCACAGTACGGTACCCTTCAGTTCAGCAAGTGCGACGAAATCGAGAAGAAGGGTTACCGGGCAGCAGTCGGGATACTGGACCGCTGGGAAGATGAAGGGAAGCTGCCTAGCCTGACCATCGATGGACCCAACGCAAAGACGGGTAAAGCTGCGAGGAAAGGAAGGAGTGCGAGACGCAATTCAGTATAACCACGCTGGCTGGGGAATTTACTTTCTTTGCGTCACACGTAATTTGTATGTATCGCGTTTTAGTGTAGGAGACATTTGATTTCAAGATGATTTATCTACGTAGTTGGGGGAAAATACTAGGTGACACATGCTTGGTGAATTTGGAACATACAATGTTTCTGTCGAAGCGCTATCTTTGGTGTAAGGATGCAGGCGAGAGCTCTCGAGTATAGACAGTATGTATATGCAGCAAGAGCAAAATCGTGGATGAGGCACAATGCGATCGCTTTCGATGACGGAACAACGGGAAATAAATAGAATGAACAATTAGTCAATAATAACGGATATGCTGCGGAAGGACTGCACAACCACATCGATGTGCAGGCTTGAGGTGGAGTGGGAAGACACAAGCGATGGCAACGAGTGCATGATGGTACACGGTCACAGAACCGAAGCAAGCACACCAAGGGGCTGATTCAGCGTGTCAGTGGGGAAGTCTGCCGTGTGAACACCAATCACGCACCTACATGCCTAGTGAACAACATGCTGATGGAAACTCAACAACAAGAGTGCATCTTCGATTTTTACACCGGAATACGTCATAGCGTTCATCCCCAAGTCGTAATCGCTGGAACCACTGACGGGGACCATTCCAGCGACCTTTCTGAATTCCTGGAAAGTGGACGGCTCGACGAGGCCCACGTCCATGGGCTCCATTCCGTCGTGGACAGGAAGATGCGACCTTGACCGTTTATTTGGAGGTGGGGATGATGATACGTCAGTGAAGGGGGTCACAGCCTCTTGATAATCCTCCTCGCTCCGCTCATCCATCTCCTGATCCATGATATCCTCGTAGACGAGGTCCATGGCGTCGTCGTCGTCGTACACGGAAGATCCAGATGAGGCATCGTGTTCGTGGGGATTAGCACTTCCAGCAGAAACCCCCGGACGCTTTCGGCGCTTGCGAGCGTTCTGACGAATATTACGGAACCAGTTCGTCACCTTGCCAATATTCCTAGAGAATGATCAGCGACTCGTTCTGAGATTGTTACTGAAGTATATACTCACATGCCAATCTCCAATGCCAGCGCACTTCGCTCTTCTATCGAAGGCGTCAATGTCTGATGTAGCAGTTTCTTCAGCGCATCAAGCTGATAAGGCTCAGGACGAGACCGCCGAGGACGTGAAAGCCCATCTTCGGCCCTGGGGCTCTCACTACTGTTATCGTAGTGTCTACCTTCATCAATGTGAAGGTCTCTTGGATCTCTAGCGTAGGGTAGAATATTTCTCCGTATTCGCGGAGAGGACACACGAGAATTTAATGAAGGAGGCAGTGACATTCTACTCCGAGGGGTAGAAACTTCCCGGTAATCGTCAAGCCCAGCAGACGAGAGTTTCGATAACGCGGGACGAGAATCGTGTTCATGAATCATTAATGAAGGGTGGTGGGATCGAGGTGGGAGAGGAGGGCGAGGCACGTGTGATGATAACAAACCATCACCGGTACTAGAAGGTTGTCGCTGCGCCGGATGAGTAGAAACATCCGGCGTAGAAGACTCTTCTCTGTGCTTCTTTGCTTGACTGCGCTGGTTCTGAAACCAGTTTGTCACACTTTGTAAACGCCTGGGCGAGCACATGAGCCACGGAAACAAGGTATTATGCCCAAGACGACACACATGCCAATTCTGTCCGCAAGTTCCTGTCTCTGCTCTCGTGTGGGGTGGTCATTGGTGGCGTAGGCACGGCGGAGTTCTTCTGCCTGTTCTGGGGATGTTCGCGTTCTTGCCACCTCATTGCGACTCCTCCGGGACGGAACGCCATCATTCTCGGACACGAAACGGCTTTCCGTATCAGGCAGCACCCGGTCCGAGTCAGCATTATGTAATGGATGCACAGCCCCACTCTCGGGATCATGCCCACGATGGTGGGATAATACGATGCGATCCTGACCAAAGAACTCGGAGGGACCAGCGAAAAATGAACTCTCGAGAGCGGCTTCTTGTATATTATTCTGACTGTGAGGCATATTAACATGGGGGTCGGCGAGAATGTGGTCATTGAGATGTAGATCCTTTTGCCTGGATCTGCGAGTGGATGAGGTATGAGGACGAGGGCGTGATGAGTGTGGCGGGAGCTGTGCTGCGGGGACAGGGGGAGTGGAATTAAGCAGGTTTGCTATTGACGGCAGATTGGATGGGAGTGGTTGCTTGGACGATTTTTCCGGTGCTCCTGGATCATTTCGAGCGGGAGTTGAATGATGAGGCGGGGTTGCCCTGTTTCGCTTCTTGGTAGACGCTCGCTTGTTTTGGAACCAGGCATTGACTGTCTTGGTCTCCCTGGATCGATGGTAACGATGAGCACAGGAGGAATGGTCTATGGATTGATAAGTAGCCAAAAGAGGGAACTCACATTCCAAGCCTCTCAGCGAGCTCTGTGCGCTCCTCTAAAGTAGGGTGCTCATTTCTATCAAAGAGTTCGTTGAGGGCGGCTAGTTGGACTGGACTATGGCGATGACGGGGTTTCTTAGAGGAGGTCTTGTCTGGGTTGTCGGGGTCATGTAGCTTGTCAGACCTCCTGCCAGATGGCTTTTCCTCGACAGACCGTCTGTCGTCGTCGCCATCGCATGCAGTGCTGTAGGGGGGAGGAGATTGGACAGACCTGTGATGGGTCGACTTTTGAGGAGAGAGGGGCGGGGATGAAAGTTGGAGCCGGTCCATGAAGTGGTCTGAAGAGGAGAAGAGAAAAGTCAAGCTTGCGACATGACAAAGGCTCTGTATATCGAGCTCTGGCAATATTCCATATCGGCACCTTTTTTAACAACTCTGTCCTAATGGCTCAATATTCACACGCTTACTGATCAACCGAGGTGTGGATCCAATAACCAGGGACCCTTTCTCACCGATCCTGCCCAGTTGCATCAGGACCTGCAGAACAGCCCGCAAAGCTAGCGCTCATCCCTGGATGCCTCCGACTCGTTGCAAGTTTTTGGAACCTCAATGTGTGAACCAGTCGGTTTTTTTTTTTTTTTTTTTCACGAGCCCGAGGTAGTTGCACGTGGTGCTATAGTGATTACATCATCGCAACAGCTATCTGATGCTAATTTCATTCCGTTTCCTTGTATACATACCAGCTGGCAGGCCCAGAACTGGCCTCACTCCCACTCCCAAACACTCTTATCCGACACCACCATCATGCGTGTCCGCTTGCCACACTCGTGCACCCCTCATATCCGTGTTCTATTCTCCCTTCCACCATAGCTCGTTTTTCGAAGCTTCTTGTAGTATCTAAATTGATCGCCTTACCATCGATTTAACATTCGCTCGGTGCCCGGATGCGGTGACGGCGGCTCTAGAACGGCGTGTGTAACGGTCTCTGACAGCATGAATAGAACGAATGGTCTCCCAGTGGCACCAATACCGCGGGGTGGCCCAGCTGCAATTAATCAACGTCAACGTCCAGCGCAGATCTGATCAGACTACCAATTTGCACTCATTCGCACCCCGAACAATCAATCCCCATGAGAACCTACGAGTACATTGTATAGTGCAGCGTAGGTGTCCACATAACGTAACGTACGATTACAGGCTTGATTTCAATCAAGTGACACATGGAGTCTCGACATCCCCATACTCCTTATAAATAAGGGGCCACGCAGGCTGGCAGTGAGAGTATACGGGGTATTTATAATGGTAATGTGAATTTCATCTCAACAAGGTCGCCTCGTGGAGTGCGTCTGGGCATCGAAACATGTGACAAGCGTATACCCAGTCAACTGCCGTAACTTACCCAAGCTACGAGGAATTGGCAGCAGGTGATCCCCCTTGGATTTCATCCGCGTCAATGTTCTTGATCCATGCACCAATTGCACCTCTGCCATCAGTGTCAATGTGAATGCGAAAGACAAGAAACACATCCATAAACAGACGTACAAGAAACCCTCATGTCTCAGAAATAGGGCACGTTTCGTACCCTTGCTCCAGAACCGTATAGCGTATGAAAGGGTGGTAATAGTAGTTGCATGTCCTACAACGAAATGAGTGCTAGCACAACCACAGCCATAAAAACCCACCGCGAATAAAACAACCCCCAAAGTAGATCCTGTCCAAGCCATACTTCTCCGCGTTCATGTATCTGGATACCGGGTCCGTCAGAGAATCCCGGGCGAGGTCCAGGAATAGCCACCACGCACGCAATTTGTCCAATGTTATTCGACACTGCATAAAGCAGACTTCTGCTGATGTCTTCTGCTTTGAACGTCCCGCGTTCACCACCCTCTTTCCCCTCGCCGGTATGCTTAAAGACCTTACCAAAGGAACTCGCGATCGTAGTCGACTTAAGGCCAAGCTTCGTGTAATCAGTCCCGTAGATATCACCGACAAGCATGTCTACCGATCCATTATCACCCTTTTCTGACAGGGCCAACATCTCTGCCAAGAAAAATGAGGCCCGGTCGGCAAGCGATCAGAGATAACCATTACTCACCATCAAACGTTCGGGCAGGCGTAAGCAGGCTTAGCAAACCCCACAAGGTACCGCCACCCAAACTCGTACCACTCACACGCTCAAATGTGCCATCAGCATCGACCTTGATGATAGACACCCCAGATCCAATGTTGACGAGTAAACACGGCAGATGTGCCGAAGGTTCCCCACTCTCAAACGTGACAGCATACTTGGGTGGATTGGGCGATGGACGTTCAAGCACAGCCTGATCGGCAGATGTCGAGGACCTGGTGATCCCATCTCTTCCCCCAGCATCCCCTGTGCATTTTGTGGTACCTGGGTGGGAGAATTCTGAGATTAGTTCATCCGAGAAGTAGTACACCTCCTCTGGGATCATGGTCATGAACTTCATCCCTTCGATCAGGCACTCCATTTCGTCCTCGCGCCGAACTTCGACCGACAGCTCCCTCTCAAACAGTTCCCCAAACATGTGCGCTCCCCCTCCGGTCGCCATGATCTTGACCCCCCGGCGCATCTCCTCGATAGAGACACCGTTGACAACGGCAGAGCGGCATATGAGCTCAGAAATGAACGCGATCAGGCTGGATATATTTGACGTCTCGAAGCGCTCAAAGTTGATGGAACCACCAGGAATGTGATGGACTCGCGTTGTGCGCTGGAGGATCGTGGAACGCAGCAGGTCGGTGTCAAGAGCGTCGTAATTGCCACTACCATGCGATTCGAGTACGAGGGGGGTAAGAGTGCCGTTACGTGTGTGAGATGAACTTGGCGGGATGGGTGGTGGTGAACGTAACGAGACTGAGCTTGAAGATGGCGAGCCTGCGGTCGAGACGGAGAGGCTGCTTGGCTCAGAGGAACTGCCTTGGGTCGCAGCAATGGACGGTGAAGGCGACTCTTCGGGTGACCGAGTGAAATAGACTACTTTGGCAAGGGAGCCGCCAATCTAGAAACAGGACCGATGAAGTTTGCGGTACAAGGAGGAGGAGGAGCGAACGCACGTCGACGGCGATATGAGAGACTGGTTCGATGTAGTTTGGAAGGTATATCCCTCTGCTGTCTCGCGTCTTTGATAAGATGGCTGTCAGGGAGCCGAGCCGGAACTATTCAAGCAACACGCACTTCTGGGGAATCCTCGGCCAGAATGACGGCGCCTCTGGTATTGACGTGGATGACCCTTGGGGTGGGCAACGGCGGGGCTGGCATGGCCGACGATGCTGAGCTTGCCGCTATCGTCCTGTGTTTGGGGTCTCCGCGATGACTCGCGGAGTGGAGATGATTTGTCACCGCCACGGTTGAAATACTCGGGGGCCGGGCTCAACGATCAATGTTGAGCGGACACGTTCTCGTTGATGGGGGGCTTTCGCTTGATATATGGCTCGGACGAGAGCTCGAATGGTGAACGATCAAGGGCGGCGTAGAGCCATCGTGTGGCTTATAAGAGGTGTTTTAGTCTTATTCATGGCTCGGCGGGAACAGTCATAATACGACTGCTGTCCGACCCTGCGAAGATTGAGACCAGGATATGACCTCTCCCGGCATCCGTGGGACCATGAGAAAACGTGTGATCTGTGGCATCAATCTACTAATACTATCCCCAACTAGTGTGGACTAACATCATCAACCGCTGATCGCAGACACAATCAAGGCGCATGCGCTCTCTTGTTCCGCACGGACACCCAGCTCCAGAGTAACGCCTTGTCCTTTCGAGAACGTCATCCGGCATCTTACAAGCACTTTTCCACCTCCGCCTGTGACCAACCCGGACAGCTGGAGCGTGTGGACCGACGTGGAACCTGGTGTCTCTGTACCTCCCAGTGGCTCCATATGAAGGATCTCAATGATCGAGTCGCAGGCAGCTGTGAAAGCCGGTGAGAGTCAGAGTAAGCATGCGAATGCGCGTATACCATGATTGGGTTCGTCAATAGCTTTAAACAGTGCATCAAGGAACATGGTTCGACGCACCTTGGATGCTTTCCATAGCAGTGAGGGTAAATGTCTCAGTAGCAATTGCACCCGAGCGCAGTCGATCCCACTCCGACGAGAACGAGGAATAACTCGGTATTATGTAGTCCCCACCGGCCGTAAGCTCCACCTCCTCTAATTGGTACTCGTCTTCGTATCCCTCCTCTTCCGGTTCCCCCGTCGAAGGATCGAGTTCCTTACTGATGAACTTGAGAACGCATTGGAACGATGCCGTAACATATTCCTCCGGCGAATCCCGCGAAAAGGAGACGTAGACAATGCTTGGTGAAGTTGATGCAGTGAGTGACGGAACAGTAAGAATAAAGTCTTCTGTCAGTCCCGACTCCGTTTGGGGTTGCATGATGACAGACACCTGCTCCAGCACGGTGTCGGGAAGGGTATTCGAGACATTGAACTGCCCTCAAATCAGTATCGTGACAGAGATAATTCATTTTCGCCGCGTACCTGAAACACGATGTGTTCTTTGAATATGTGCTTCACACATGTCACTTGGTATTCTGTCTCTGTCTCAGTTAGCTGTGCCGGTTTCGCGCTGCTATTAATAACTGGGCCGTAGTCTGCCAATTCGACTACTTCGGTTAGTTGTTGTGCATACGTGGACTGTGTCTGCGCCGCAGTCGGAGGCGGCGGTGATGCATTGGTTCTGGTAGGCACAGCAATTGTATCCAATGTGCTCGGACCTTGAAAACATTTCGTAAGTTGTCTGCTATCATACAGGAGGATATCTTCTTACGGCTTGCTTCTGCTGCCAACTGCGCACGGCTAATTTTCGGTATTGCGGAGGAGTCAAACGGTTGGGTGGTGGCAGCGGGATCGTTGACGTATGTAACAAGCTTTGACTCCAATGCAGCTAGAGAGAACACAGACTCTGTCGAAAGCGGCCGTCACCCATCATGCTTTTGATGAAAGGTGAAGGCGTACCTTCTTTCACGTATGCGTCTGCAAGTGGTTTCTCCTTGAAGACCCTCACATACATGGCCGCACGGTCGCGAACTTCGTCGTCAACATCATCCAAGCACCTTACAGGAGTTATATGCCATGCTTAACCAAAGATTACTAAGACCAACCTGCTGAGCAAAACACCGACACTGCGACGCAGACCAGCATCGATGGCGTTAACACCGAATTTGGCAAGACTTGATACAGCAGCAGCACGAACAGTTGCGTTCTCCAATACCACACGGTTGTAGATATACCGGATGTATTTTGTGGGTTGAGGAGCCTTGGGTCCCTCGACACCGAGCAGATGAAGGATGCGGACGGAAAGTTTCGTAAATTCGCAGTCTTCGATGAACTCGCACAAGTGTGAAAGCGCTTGCTCCTTGCAGTCCGCAATGTACTTGATCATATCGAACATGGCTTCCACGACGGCCCGCTTGAACTCATATCCACCCTCGTCGCGTAAGACACCTGATAGGAAGGCAAGCATTGATACGTGTTTGGAAGGAAATTTGAGACAAAGGGAACGAATGGCATCGACGACGATGACTTTGAACTCGTCGCTAATCTCGGACATAAAACCCGTAATCTGCTTCATAAGGCGATCCACTGAAGCTTCGTTGCCAGTCTAGAGACATATCAGTACTAATTGGACTGATGAACGAGTACAACAGTACCTTGAGAAGAGTAGTAATAGCATATGTGGCAACGCTCCTGTTAGGGTCAGCGATGAGATTTTCAAGGTCCACATTGCAGGCAGCTACGCTTGCTGGGTGTATCAAGGCAAGTGCAGCCAGGGTACGAGTTGCAGCGAACTTCGAGACCGGTTTAGGGGACGAAAGAAATAGTTGTAGGACTGTATGGCACGTTGAAAAAGATTTGCTAAATCAGAGGGGAGAAAACAAACCTGCGATAGGCTTGGTTAGTTGTGTGGCAGTTACGTGCTTCATCTCGCAGATGGCACGAGCGGCTTCAAAGTTCACCATATCGCTCTTATGCCGTAGCCAACCATCAAGTAGATCAAGAATCTGCTTTTGTATGCTTGGATGACGATAAGATCCAGATACCTGACTCTTCGTGACGAACTACCTACTTTGGATCTTCTTCCATAACCTTGGCAGCATACCGAATCAGCATACACAGAGCCATCGAGTTCTTCAGCGTCGTGCCCGCGCCCGATTTGCCACCACCAAGTTGCTGAATCATCTTGGTGACTGCCATTCTATCTTGCTGGCGAATGAGGTAGAGCAGACCAAGAGCATGATACTGGGTGATGTAACTGGTGGACGGTATGGGTTGATATCCGCTGTTCGATGAGCTCGAGGATCCAAAATTCAGATAACCCCCCGAGGAACCACCAAATAAAGAGGGGGATGATTTCGCGTTGACTGCTTCCTGAACTTCGTTGACCCATCGTTTCACTACGTCTTTCGCATGAGGGAAGAGATGGTAAGAGGAAACCAACGCGGCGGATGATATAGAGGGTGTCCGATCGACAATAGCGGCCTTGAAGAAACGCTCAACGCCTTGGGCCATGGAAGGCTACAGAGAGTGAGTCGGCCGCTATGACGACAAGTTACTAGCACCTCACATCGATAATCCGGCATAATGCACGGATAGCGTTCGGTCTGTAAATGACCTCGGAGTTTGGCTGCATGTCCTTCATGATACTGCTCGTAACCATGATCACATCTTCCGCTGTAGTAGCTAGTTCCTTGATCGCGAGGTACACCATCTGCCTCAATGCGCTCTGTGTAGTACATGATTAACGTTCCCCAAGCCGGCGCGCGTCACTCGACTTACATCTTTATGTTGGAACAGTTTGGTGGTGCCAAAGAACAGCGTGGTAGCCTCCTGCGAGCTGAAATTCTCGCCAATATACAGAAGGTAAACGATCCTGGTGAGCAAAGCTCTACACTTGCGCGGGCTGATGGGCGAATCATTGAAGACGCGGGCTTCCTGGATGATCGTAGTTTTATTGTTGTAGTAGGAGCTGAGGCCGCTCTCCTCTTCTTTTTTGGACACGTAGGCCATGGCAGACGATGGTGAACGACCCGGGCCCGACGTGGTCAAAGGTGAGTCTTTTGTTAGCACTTGTTTGGTCGGCATAGCTACTTGCCTGCAAGTCCTTGCACTCGAGCCCCATCTTCGTTTCTGTCGACACCCGTGGGTGCAACGTCCTTGGGCCGGCTCAGTCACTACTTAGTGAATGACAACAATGCGAAAATGCGCTAATGTGGTTTGATCATGCACACGCGTACTCATTATGCTTGCCTAACAGATCACGTTTCCAGCCCATCATTGTGAGTTGGTTCAGATTTTTCGGCATACAGGTTAACTTTGAGTATGCATCTCCGACTAAAACTGTCCAATTTGGCTATAGGGGGCATTACTCCCTGAGACTGTCAAAGTGGGAGTATGAGTAAAAAAACGATCAAGTTCCGTGACCGGGCGTGGGGTTTGAGCAGATGGCGGTGCGACGGGACGAGCCCATGCCGAGAGTTTCCCGCTGTGATTGAGACATCCTCGTGTCTTGTAACTTATCCACGATGAGCTAGGGTCACCAGACACAATCACAGCCCGTGAGACCTCGGGTTTGCCTTTAATCTACGCCGGTCAGGCAGCACTGGCTTGTGTAGTGAACTTCAAGCTGCTCTAAACGCCTCGCAATATTGAAGGTGGAGTCCCATTTCCAGTGCTCTCGTATACTTTGTCGGTGCATTAAACAACCACACATACACACAGGTTTCCGCGGGTCGCGTGCGATGACTGCAGCCTGCAGATCGCTGAAGCGCTTAGGCCACAGGTGAAGTGGACCGTTTGGTTTGGCAATGTCTTGGTGAGATTGCATCATAACGCTTCGTACATTGGTGCAGGATCGGATCGCGATAAATGCGGCTGGGAGCTCTATGGATCCACCCGGTGCGGCTGGCCCCCTCGACAAAATTGGCGCACCCACGAATACTTACCTATCTCGGTCTTTAGAGTTCCATTAGTGTTTGGAAACGTGTGCTTTTTCTTACGACAGCGACTGGGCAACCGATAATCTGATCTTTGAAGGTGGCATTACGGTGGAGTTTTGCAATGTCACAGAATCAGTAGTAAGCCGTCCTCCCTCGGATATAGAATGTCCCTCTGCAATCGGTTTCATTAACCTGACACGACTAACTCCGGATCCCACCAATTCAATGTCCTAGGCCAGAGTTTGAGATTCATACCAAGAAGGGTGGTCATATCCGATATGTATCAGGTGAGTCAACATGGTTCTGTGGCGTAGCGAGGAACGTGCGGAGTCGTGGAGCATAATCCTTGCACGAGCGGCGGGAAGTGGTATGGTATTTCTTTCCGCACAGCGCTAGCTTTCCTCACTCATCCACAAGCCGTGCAACGAAGTTCCCAATTCGCCATCCCCGCTAATCACTCTGTCCTTGCTTTCGGTGCCACAAACCTAGCAAAACCCGTTGTTTCGCAGCCTGACTCGCACATGTGGTTCCATGTTCCGTAAGAGGCTTTCCCCTTGTGCTAGTTGGCTCAATTCAACCTAACAAGGATTAAGTTGGCATTTTGGCCAGTGAACTGTGCGCTTTCGCCTATCACGTCATAACATCTGTACATTACATACAGTGAACCCTTATTCTCTTACCGTCTCTTCCCTAGAATGGAGGTTCCCCGGAGCATCGACCAGAGGGGATTTAAAACCAAACAGATTCGAGAGCAAGGATTTAATCCTTGCGCCATCTGAATCGCGGGCCCGGTGTGCCATAGTCACCGTGATCCAATGCCCAATACAGATATTCAAATCTGAGGCGCTTACAATGATCCTGGGTGGTCAGGAACTGGTCATGACTGGTCCTGTAATATCATGTTCTCGGCTAAGTCCAGTCACTGCGTCTTCCTTGACTCCTCGTCGACCCCGCAATGCCAG
>QFEF01004922.1:0-12096 GCA_003316035.1 Neoboletus subvelutipes | reverse complement strand
GGGGCTGGAATGAAGATGTGAGACATGGATGTGGGGTGAGCATCCAAATGGTCACTCCTGGAGTAGTGACAAGTCAAAGACTTCATCCCATAGGGATTGCAGGATATCGATGTCTGGGAGTATGTCTGCCCAGATGTCATGAGCAGGATGATCAAGGGCATCTAGGTGAGGGGACGTGATGGGTGAAAGAAAAAGAGGGGTGTCTGTTACAACTGTAACAATGACCATGCCATTGAACTCAAGGATTTGTTCATACCTAAACAAGTGAAAGCCTATCCTCTGTTACAGATATAACGGATACCCCCACTTTTCTCTCTCCCCTCAGTTCAGCCGAACTCTCAGTCATAGACGGCCTCTCTCAAGATATCTGGGATGACATCCTCCCTGACCTTGACATCCCCCAAGCCTTGTGGGACAAGGTATTCCACTCCACACTATTCCAGGACTAGTTGGCTTTCCTTCTCATATTCCACTTGCAGCTCCTTTTCATTCCAGTGTCTTTCCTATTCTTTCAGACCTATTACCTCCAAAGTCAAATTCTCTCGCATTTGACTCATTTATTTCCATTTATCCATTTTCACTTCTTGCTATCTTTTCATTTTGTATGCTTTTCATTCCGGTATCTTTTCATCTCGTATCTTTTCATTCCAGTACTATTATAACAGCATCTGCAGTTCATTTCCTTTCGGTGTCAATACAACTGTGCCCACAGGCTATTTGATCTCATACTTTTTCATTATGGTACTTTTCTATTTCTAGCAGCGACTCTATTTCTAGACTGGATCTAATGGGGCTTAGTATAAATAGCTCAATCACTGCTCATGTAACTTTAACTTTGATCTATGCAATCTTACATAGAATTCGAAGCTCCTCATTTGAAACACTTAGCTTTGATCTTCCGTCAATCAGAAGATCAGTTAAGGAACTGAGAACCTTCAGAGGAAGGGATCTCCACGTTCAGCTCGGATCAGAAGATCTGCTGTATGGGGTTATTGTCCACAGCCCGAGGTTGTGACTCTCATCCATGAGTCACCACATAGAGATAGAGGCCTTGTCCACAACCTCTCCATAGCCAACTCTCCTATCTGTGCTTAGGAGGAGCCCGCTCACATTTGTACTGCAGCTTTGCCAAGGGGTACCACAACCATCGCACACTATACTTTGACCAGAGGGTCACCAATGGTAGTGATGGCTTCAGTCTTCTGTGTACGTGTTATTTGTTACACCGGTTGTAACATCCTCTCAACCTGGCTGAGATAATGGCCTGTAAGGAGTTCATGGATGAACACCTAGCAGCCAGGAAGATTACCCTGTCGAAGTCCCCCCAAGCATCACCACTCTTCTTTATCCAGAAGAAAGATGGGAAGCTTTGACCCTGCCAAGACTACCAGTATCTTAACACCCATACCATCAAGAACGCTTATCCCCTCCCCTTAATCACCAACCTAATTGATTGATTGAAGGGTTCGCCGATCTTCACTAAGTTCAACGTTCGATGGGGGTACAATAATATTTTGATTAAACCGGAGGACCAATGGAAGGCCACATTTCTCACCCCCTTTGGACTCTTCGAATCAGCTGTAATGTTCTTTGGAATGTGCAATTCCCCCACTACTTTCCAAGCATTTATGGATGACCTCTTCAGTGATTACATTGCAGAAGGATGGTTGATCATCTATATGGATGACCTCTTAATCCATTCATCTGATCCCACCCTCCATGAAGAATGGACCAAGAAGATTTTACAGCAGTTTTGAGAACACGAAATGTATCTCAAACTGGAGAAATGCACCTTCACCGCCCCCTCTGTCAAATACCTGGGTATGATAGTTAGCAAGGATGGAGTCCAGATGGACCCTGTTAAACTCAAAGCCATGAAGGAGTGGAGCCCCCCTGTCAATGTTAAAGATGTTAGATCCTTTTTAGGATTCTGTAACTTCTACCGCAAGTTTATCCCCTTTTTCTTGGATCTAGCATGGCCTTTTCTCAACCTCACCAAGAAGAACCAGACCTGGAAATGGACAGACTGACATCAGACAGGCTTCCAACTCCTCCAAGATGCCTTTACTTGCCAACCTGTCCTTGCTTTCCCTGACCCCGACTGCCCCTTCACCATCATGACCAATGCCTCCCTGACAGTGTCAGGAGGAGTCCTGATGCAGCCCAATCACAACAGTGATCTGCAGCCTTGTGGCTACCTTTCACAGACATTCGCTCTGGCTGAGCAAAACTACGATATTTTTGACCGCAAACTACTCACCATCATTCGAGGACTGGAGGAATGGTGCCAATACCTCTTAGGATCAGCCTTCCCAGTCATGGTCCTAACAGACCACAAGAACCTTACCTACTTCAAACAGCCTCAGAAGCTGTCCTGTTGCCAAGCCCATTGGCTTCTCTTCCTTCAGGATTTTGACCTGACCTACACTGCTCTTCCTGGATCACACATGGGACCAGCAGATGCCCTGTCTTGTTGAGACATGATTGATACCTCCCAGGATAATGCTGATGTGCAGATCCTGCCTGATGATGCCTTTTCCCACCAGGTCTGGGCAATTGATGTCACCCTTGCCAATAAGATCTGATCTTCCTCTGCTAAGGATCTGCTTTGTCCTAGATGCCCTAAAGGGCATGGAAAATGATATTCCCCTTTTTGGCAGATCCTCTGTGGTGGACTGGACCTACATTGATAACCACCTTTACTTTAAAGGCCAGTTATACATCCCAGGTGATGCTTGCCAGGAATTGGTCCTTGCCGCCCACACATCACTCGAAGGGGGCCATGGAGGGCATATGCACACCATTGCGCTCCTGTCTAAGGATTATTGGTGGCCTGGCCTTTCCACCTTCATCTGCCGGTTTGTTGCCAGGTGTGCTGTCTGCCAAGCCAACAAAGTGCAGACCCACCCTATAGTTCCCCTGGTCACCCCTCTTGCCGTCCAATGCAGCCCCCCCTTCCAGAACCTGTCCATGGATCTCATCACCAACCTTCCCCCCACTGGGGGCTTTGATTCAGTTATGGTCATGGTCAACCATGCATGGCCTTAGTAAGGAGGTAATTCTTGCCCCTTGTACTAAAACCATTGATTCGGCTGGAATAGCCAAACTCTTTTTTGACTTTGTCTTCAAACAATTTGGTCTGCACGACCGATTAATCTCTGATTGAGGTCCACAATTCGCCTCTGCCCTTGCTCAGGAACTCGCCTGACTCCTGAAATATGATGTATCACTCTCCATGGCCTATCACCCTCAATCAGACGGAGAGACAGAATAATACAACCAAGAACTAGAAATGTACCTTTGCATATTCTGCAAAGGGAAACCAGAAACCTGGTTAGAACACCTGATGGCTGCCGAGTTCGCTCACAATGCTGCTGTACACACCACCACTGGAAAGACCCCATTCTCCCTTATCATGGGATATGTACCAAGGTTGTACCCACCCTTAGGAACTATGTTCTTACTGGTGCTAGAAATCCAGCTCTCCCACCTTGAGGATGCATGAAAAAAAGCCAAAGCAGCGCACGCCCTTGCCCAAATACAGATGAAAGAACAAATCACTTCCCAATTTAAACCATGAAAAGTCAGAGATGAGGTATGGCTGGACATCAAAAACCTTAAGACTCAAAATCCATCATGGAAACTATCCACTAAATGAACCAGACCATTTAAAATCTTGAAAGCAGTCTCCCTGGTAGCATTCAGGCTAACCTTCAAATAGTGGAAAATCCACAATGTATTCCACGCCTCGCTGCTAGTGTCTTACAAGGAAACACCCAAACATGGTCCGAATTTCAATAAACCCCTACTGGAACTAATAGCTGGAGAGGAGGAATACGAAATGGAGCAAATTGTAAATCACCGTGGAACCAATGCCTGGAGGCAATACCTGGTACACTGGAAAGGATATTCAGACACAGAAGAAACTTGGAAACCAGAAAGAAACTTTGGGAACACCAAAGAACTCCTGGCCAAGTATAAAAAGAGAAGATCTCTCTGATCCCTCTTTTCCAACCCCCTGTTAAACAGCTCGAAACTCGCAGCTGGAGTCCACTGTCAGAAACTATATTTGAAGTACTGTAATATGTGACATACCTGGAGTCCACTGTCAGAAACTGGGGGAAAGGGAAGACAGTGGACTCCGACTACAGTAGGAGCGAACAGTAAACAAATAACAACAACTACAATGCGCCACAATGTGGCACAACACTCTAAGTATGAAAATAGGGTGCACAATCAATGATTGCAACACCCCCATGTCCTACAACTTTGCCAATGGTACCATGCCTCTCTGCACTCATCTCAACCACCTTCCCTCCATCACCCACCACTGTTATGGCTTGATGCCTACACACAATAACTTTCAATAAAGTTATCTTATCTTATCTTATCTTATCATTGTTCTGATCTGATTAGATCAATATCTAATCCTATACTGAACATAGTTCCCTTCAGCTGGCTTGGCCACTGTGCCATCTCGATCATGTGATTTGATATCACATGACTTCCCTAGTCACATGACTGTGTCACCTGACCTAACCCCTAGTTTGCAATGACATCATGATCATTGGCTCTACAGTAATCTAACACAGTGCAAGACACTTGATCTATGTTAAGTCCCATGTTTGGAGTCTAGACTCTAATCTAGATCTCCTCATGTTCTCCTCATGTATTTCTTCTCTTTCATCTCTGTGCTGTGCACAACCTTTCACATATGCACACACATGCTTGAGGCATGTTTAATCTTCCATTCTACTACCTTATGTCTACCACATGTTGTACTTCTCTTCCATTCTAGAGGCAGTGCTTCTATCTCATGTTTGACATATGTTGTACTTCTCTTCCATTGTGATGCCTGGCACATCACACCTGTTTTACATGATTTTCTCATGTTGACCATGAGTTACTCCTATTTAGTGTAGCATCTATAGATTAGATCACAACACATGTAAATTATATAGATCATATATAAAGACCAAGAGCCTAGCACTGGTACCTCCAGTCTAGTTCTCTTGGAGTTTCCCCTTCAACAAGAGATCCACTCAGTAGAGGTTTCTATACCTCAAAGACCACTTTTACCTTGAGTCTTGGACCTTGTCACTCCTTGCTCACCTCCTCTTCTTTGAATAGTCAAGATCATAGCTCGGTGTCCCCAAGATGATTACAGATAGTTGTTGGATTGTTTCAACAACTGCAGAGAGGGAGGAGGTATTTGAAACGTCTTTTTAGAAGGAAGGAGTGCCCCAACATCACTGCCTTCCATAACTATTGCCCCTGTATTTATTTCCAGAACTAGATCGAATTCTATTCATCTTCCCCTTTCTATCTGGAAACAAAATGGGCAAATCATTGGAGTCAATGCCCTTGTTGATAGTGGAGCCACCAGATGTTTTATTGCAAAGGATGCTGTAACACAAATGAAATTACCAACCGAGGCTTTAGATGTGCCAATCAAAGCCTGGAATGTAGATGGAACCCCAAATAAGTCAGGAACCATCAAGGAGAAGACCACCATGGTCATTGATCTCCAAGGAGTATGAGAGCAATGAGAGCTGCTCATCCTCAACTGCAGCAAGGACAACATCATCCTTGGCCTACCATGGTTGCAAACCATGAATCCTGAAATAGATTGGCAGAACGGACGAGTTGTCATTACACCCACCAAATATAAACTCACCAATGACAAAAACACTGTTCAAAGGTATCTGCTGCGATTTCTTGGACACCCAAAAAATAATGTCATAGAAAATGACCTCTATGACCAATACCAATGATGGACCATCCCAAAACAGGTCCAATTTCTCACAGGACGGGGAGCAGTACTAGAATATGTCCTCTGCTGCACCACACTTTCTACAATGATAGTGCAGGCTGAAGGAAATAAACAGGTCAAATTACCGGTTGAATACTGAGACTATGAGGATGTTTTTAACAAGAAAGATACAATGAAACTCCCTTCTTCTTGCCCTGATGACCATGCAATTGAGCTTAAAGACTCATTTGTACTGAAGCAAGCAAAGGCCTATCCTCTCAACCCTGCTGAGATGTTGGCCTGTAAGGAGTTCATTGATGAACATCTTGCCACAGGAAAGATCACCCCATCAAAATCCCCTCAAGCCTCCCTGTCCTTCTTCATCCAGAAGAAAGATGGAAAAATAAGACCCTGCCAAGACTACCAGTATCTTAACACCCACACCATCAAAAATGCTTATCCCCTCCCCTTAATCTCCAATCTCATCAACCACCTAAAAGAGTCATCGATCTTCACCAAGTTCAATGTCTGATGGGGATACAATAATGTTTTGATCAAACCGAAAAACTGCTGGAAAGCTGCCTTTCTCACTCCTTTTGGACTGTTTGAACCGGCTGTAATGTTCTTTGGAATGTGTAACTCCCCCGCTACCTTCCAAGCATTCATGAACGACCTCTTCAGTGACTATATCACAGAAGGATGGCTGATCATCTACATGGATGATCTACTAATCCACTCCTCCGATCTCACCATGCATGAAGAAAGAACCAAGAAAATTCAACACCGGTTCTGGGAACATGAAATGTATCTGAAACTAGAGAAATGTACTTTGCAGCCCCCTCTGTGGAGTATTTAGGTATGATTGTCAGCAAAGACAGCATCCAAATGGACCCTGTCAAATTTAAAGCCATCAAGGAATGGACACCCCCAGTTAACATCAAAGATGTCTGATCTTTCCTCAGATTCTGCAACTTCTACAGGAAGTTCACTTCATCCTTCTCAGACCTCACCTGACCTCTTCTCGACCTTACAAAGAAAAACCAAGCTTGTGAATGGACAGACTGACACCAAACAGGATTCCAACTCCTTCAAGATGCCTTTGCCCGTCAACCCATCTTAGCCTTTCCTGACCCTGACCGACCTTTTACCATCATGACTGATGCCTCCTTGACAGTGTCAGGAGGAGTCTTGATGCAACCAGATCACAATGGTGATCTGAAACCCTGCAGCTATCTTTCACAAACATTTGCTCCCGCTGAGCACAACTATGACATCTTCAACTGCAAACTACTCACCATCATTCAAGGACTGGAGGATGTTACAAATGTAATGGACACCTCTCTTTTTCCTTCACCTGTTATGACCGGTGTAACAAATAACGCATATGCAGAAGACTGAAGTCTTTGCTACAGGACATGGTCTACCTCTGTAGACAACGGCAACCTTCTTGGTCTGCAAGCAGATCACCTGATCGGCAAGCGGTGTGCAATGGTTGTGGCGACCTCAGTTGGTATACTGGATGCAAGGCAATGAGCAGGCTCCCTCCAGGCACACAAGGAGTAGTTGGCTATGGACAGGTCGTGGGCAAGGCCTGTATCTGGGTGCGACTTCTGGACAATAGGCGGCAGCGATGGTGAGTGTTGGACAATGACTCGCGAGCTGATCCTCTGATCAGGGGCTAAGTGGAGACACCTTCTTATAGAAGGTTCTCAGTGCCTTGATTGAACTCTGATTGACAGACATTTGAGATCAAGCTTAAGGGTGATGATGAAACACCGGTTTCAATGATTGACACTGGCACAGGCGCTGACAGCGAAGGCTTTGAATTCTATGTAAGATTGCATAGATAAAAGTTAAAGTTACATGGGCAGCAATTCTAGCTATTTATACTAAGTCCCTTTAGGGCCAGCTAAAGATAGAATTTCTGCTCTAAGTATAAAAGGAAAAGATGCGTCACGTTGCGTATGATATAAAAGGTTAGAAGAGAAAGATGCATCACATCGCGTAAGATGTAAAAGGAAAGAGACATGTCGCATTAAATATGAAATAGAATGCTGCAGGCACAGCTCAACTAATCTGGAGAGATGAAATGGAGGAAAAGAACTGAGGCCGAAATGAGTTGTGATGAAATGGATACAAGTCATATACGAGAGAATATGACTTAGGAGATTCAAGGTCCACAGTAGGAAGGGAAATGGGTCTGAAAGGAGTTACCCGTCAAAGAGATCCAAATGGAAGAAGTCGTCCCATAGTTCCTGGGGGATGTCGAGGTTGGGAAGTATGTCTTCCCAGAGTGAGTCCAGTACTGGGGCAGACACGGACAGGTCTGGTGAACTCATGGGAGAGAGAAAAATGGTACCCCCTAGGACACTTGTAACATCACCCATTGCATCCCCTCACTTGGACACCATTGACCATCCCGCTTAGGACATCTGGGCAGACATTCTGCCAGATCTAGACATCCCTCAGTCCCTATGGGATGAGGTCTTTGACCCATCATTACTCCAAGAGTAATCAATAGGACACTCCAGTTCCACTTCTGTCTCGCGTCCTCTTTTCATTTTGCCCCTTTTTCATTTCAGGCTCATTCGGACCTAATAACTTCTAAGTCAAATTCTCTCATATTTGACTCATATCCATTCCATCATATTTCATATTCAGTCCTATTTTATTTTGCTAGCTTTATCTTCATTTTGCTAGCATTCATTTCGGCCTTAGTACAACTGCAGCCACAGTCCATTTCATCTTGCCCCTTTTATGCCAGCACTATTAATGGTGCCAATAGTTTACTTACTTCTCCCAATTGGATTGTACAAAGTACTCAGTAGATCTATTTATACCTCCAGCCCTAAAGCGCCTAGTATAAATAGTTAGATCTCTGCTTCATGTATCTCTAACCTTGATCTACACAATCTATGTAGAGTTCAAGATCCTCACTGAAACACCTCGTGTCAATCTTCTGTCAATCAGAAGCTTTGCTTGAGAACTAAGATCCTTCAGAGGAAGGAGTCTCCACTTTTGTCATTGGGTCCTTCAGAGGAAGTAGCCCCTATCTGAGCTATTGTCCACAGCTCATTGTCATCCCCCTTGTCCACAAGGGACCACATACTGTGCTGGAGCCTTGTCCACGATTCCCCCATAGCCAACTCTCCTTTCTGTGCCTAGAAGGAGCCTGGTCTTGTTTGTACTGGGACAACTGTCCAGGGGTACCACAACTGTTGCACAGCACAGGCTGACCAAATGGTATGCCTTATTGACCAGAGGGTCCACCAGTCCATCTACAGAGGTAGACAATGGTACACGAGGAACTTAGTTCTTGATGTACACATTCCAGTCACGTGACTGTGTCACCTGACCTAACCCCTAGTCTGCAATGACATCATGATCATTGATTCTACAGTAACCTAACATGATGCAAGACATAGTGTAACATCTATAGATTAGATCACAACACATGTAAATTATATAGATCATATATAAAGACCAAGAGCCTAGCACTGGTACCCCAGTCTAGTTCTCTTGGATATTCTCTTACAACAAGAGATCCACTCAGTAGAGGTTATTAAGCCTCATCAATCACTTCACCCTTGAGTCTTGGAAGTTGTCAATCCTTGCTCACTTCCTGTTATTCTACAGTCAGATCTTAGCTCGGCATCCCCAAGACCATTAGTAGTTGTTTGGGTTGTTTCACCACTTCATTGCCAGGTGCACTGTTTGCCAGGCCAACAAGATCCAAACCCACCCAACCATGCCCCCTGTCACTCCTTTAGTGGTCCAATGTGGCTGCCCCTTTCAGCATTTATCTGTAGATCTCATCACTGACCTCCCCCCTACTGGGAGCTTTGATTCTGTTATGGTCATGGTTGACCATGGCCTTAGTAAGGGGGTAATTCTCACCCCCTGTACTAAAACCATTGATTCAGCTGGGATAGCCAAACTCTTTTTTGACTTTGTCTTCAAATGATTTGGTCTACATGACCAATTAATCTCTGATCAAGGTCCACAATTTGCCTCTGCCTTCACTCAGGAACTTGCCCAACTTCTGAAGTATGACATATCACTCTCCACTGCCTACCATCCCCAGTCCAATGGAGAAACCAAGCAATATAACCAGGAATTAGAAACTTACCTTCACATATTTTGTGAAGGAAAACCAGAAACCTGGTTAGAACATCTGACCACTGCCAAATTCACCCACAACACTGCTGTACACTCTACCACCGGAAAGACACCATTCTCCCTTATCATGGGATATAAATCAAGGTCATATCCACCCTTAGGAACTACATTTTTGCCTGTGCTAGAAACTCAGCTCTCCCACCTTGAGGATGCACAAAAAGAAGCTGAAGCAGCACACTCTCTTGTCCAAATACAAATGAAGGAACAAATCACTTCCTAATTCAAACCATGGAAAGTCGGAGATGAAGTATGGCTAGACACCAAAAACCTTAAAACTCGGAACCCATCATGGAAGTTATCCCCCAAAAGAATCAGACCATTTAAAATCACAGAAGCAGTGTCCTTGGTGGCATTCAGGCTAGCTTTACCCAAACAGTGGAAAATCCACAACGTGTTCCATGCTTCACTTCTAGTATCTTATTGGGAAACACCCAAACACGGCCCAAATGTCAACAAACCCCCACCGGAGCTAATAGAAGGAGAGGAGGAATACGAAATGGAATGAATTGTAAATCACTGTGGGACCAATGCCTGGAGGCAATACCTGGTACACTAGAAAGGATATGCTGATGCAGAAGAAACATGGGAACCAGAAAGAAACATTGGGAATGCCAAAGAACTCCTTACTGAGTATAAAAAGAGGAAATCACTCTGATCTCTCCTTTCTCTCTAACCCTCATGTCCTATAACTTTGCCAATGGTACCATGTCTCTCTGCACTTATCTTAACCACCTTCTGTCCATCACCCACCATGCCCTCTATGTCACTGCTCTCCAAAACCAAGATGCTACTGACCTCTTCGAGAGGATGCCCCTCTTCACCGGAAACATTACCCTTGTTCTTCTCGTTTGACTCTACCAGATCTATAGTACCCTTCAATCCCTTTTTGTCAGGGCCACCTGGTGCTCGGCAGGTCCCCATGTCTTTGCAAACATCCCCAGACAAACTGCCCAAAATAACATCACAGTCAATGCCTTCTAACAAATGCTCACAGAGTCAAGGAACCTCACCCTGGACCTCCTCAAAGAAGAAGGCTTTGACAGCATCCTCACACTCCTACCATCCCCCATCCTCTCCAATGCCCTCTACCCCATTCTCCTTCTCCTATCTGCTGATGAACAGGAGGAATACTTCTCCCCAAACCTCCACCCTGCTGATTTCTCCAGAAGCAATGGTCATCTCAGATGGAGCAGCATCCTACCCCAGAGAGGAACAGTTGAGGAACACAAGTCTAATGAATCCAACTCTGACTCCTCAGAGGAACACAGAGATGGAGACACCATTGTGGCCACCACCCCCATATCACCAGAACCATCCCCTCAATCCCCCCGTCTCCACAGACAGCAGAATTTCCTTTTCTCTGCTGGGATGCCCCACATCCCCCACCTTAACCTATCTGCCACCATGGGAACCTCTCCCCACCACCTCCTCCCTAGGATATCCGAGACCTTACCAACAATGCCTACTCTCAACCCCATTACCCCAGATTGTTCCCCTTCCCTGTGGGTAGCAATACCTGTTCCTTATTGGCTCTCTCCCCTGCAATGTCCCATCAGTTCCCTCTGAATGTCCAATTTGGAGGGATTACCTGTTTTCAATGCTGAGAACTCAGACACATTCATCTGAACTGCCCCCATTACATTTACCCCTTCTGCTGAGCAACCACACCTGGACATTCCCAATACCGTTGCCCATGGACATAATGCAGAAAGTGTAACTCTCTCAGACATCGAGCATGGAATTGTATGGAGGACAACCTCAACCCCTCCACTTGGGACATCACCAACCATGATATCAATGAGGGAGATAGAGCTAATTGAGCCAGTGGCTCAATACTACAATGGGGGTAATATTACAAGTATAGCAGACACCCCTATTTTTCTCTCTCCTCTAGTGTCTCCCAACCTCCATGCTGTTGACCATCCCACTTGGGATATCTGGGAAGAGATCCTTCTGGACATAGAAATCCCTCAATCCTTGTGGGACAAGGTATTTGACCCTTCATTATTCCAAGAATAGTATCCCCTACTATTCCTTGGAGGACTTCTTTCATTTCGCCCTCTTTTCATTACGGACTCATTCGGACCTAATAACTCCTAAGTCAAATTCTCTTACATTTGACTCATGTCTATTTACCCCATTTCATATTTGGCCTCAGTTCATTT
>QFEF01004917.1:0-10139 GCA_003316035.1 Neoboletus subvelutipes | reverse complement strand
CCGCTTCGAGGTCTCATCGTGCGAGACGTGGGGAGCTTGGGCCGCGCACGGGAAGAGGATGTGAGGTGTCAGTGGACACAGATGCACTCTGTCTGTCTGGGCTTGGCCTTGCTGGGAAGGCATCTGGATCACTTTTTCAGTGCGTTGAGGCTCCATGACCCGTTTTGTGGCTGGTTCTTGAGATCTGGGGCTGGACGAGTGTGAGGGAGAATGGGAGATCAGGCTCGTCAGAACGGAGAGTCCCTGTCGCCGACCGGGACGACATATTCGACGACCTGACAGAGGTCCCGAGAGAGACGGTGTCGACTTAAAAAGACACATAGACTTGCGTGGCATGCCTGCAACATTGTGTCAGCGGCCTGAACAATCAGGATCGATAATACATCACATGAGGACCAAGATGGCAGCGAACAAAGAGGATGGTTTGGTGGGGATCATGTCCTAGGTTGATCCAGTCGCGTGCGATCACCCATGAGCAATGGGCGTGCAAAATCTTCCCGTGGGGGTTACGGTTCGGAGGGCCCACCCAGTTGGAGAATATGTTGGCATCGAATCATACTATGATAGTTTACCGTGGAGTAAGCCGCAAAGGTCGTGTGTGCTATACTTTCTCCATAATTGCTTCTCACTCAGTAGTCACTCAGGACATAAGTAATCGCATACTGGATGTCAGTGTCGTACTGAATGTCGGAGTGAAATGTCTTACGATCGGAGCTACTGGCAACTAAATACATTGGACGGTAAATCGACAAATCGACTCAACAAATCGTGGCCCAGAATGGAGGCATTCTATTTGGCTAGCGGCATGTGCATGGATGCGACAAGCAACGTATACCTACACACGCTGCCTCTCGTGAGGATGCTCTGCATATGCTTCTGCTGCAGTTTCTCTCAACCTCGCCTGCTTCCCTGTGGTCGGCGTATAGAAACGATCACTCTCGTGGGGTCTGTCCGAGCCTGACGCATTAGTCAGCGAAGAGACCCCATCATTGTTGTCCGCATCCTCTACACTCAGGCCGGATACCCCTTTATCTCTAGCATAAAAAATGAATCAAATAGTACGGTTATTCCATGTTCGTGCTCAGCACCACTACAAACCATCAGATGTAAAGTACTCACCCATCAGAGAGAACATGATATGGCCTTGATGGGTGAATGACATTCGGAGCATTAGCATGATTTGGCTGAACCAACATAATTATCACTATGTACCTTGTTTGATCATCCCTGTCAAGAATGTCGACACCCCTCCTTGGGCCCTCCGTGATAGCGAGGCTGAGAGATTCCTCCTCACCCACAAGAGAATCAGCTAGACTCGACCCAGATGCCAGCAACTCATGACTCAGAAGAGGCCGAGGCTGTGAACAATTGCTCAAGAACCGTTGGATGGTGAACATTATCACCTCCGCAGCTGGTCGCTCCTCTATGGGGGACCAGCAACATTGAATCAAATCCCAATACAAGTCATCGATCGTTCGAGACTCTGGTCGGCCTGGCTTGTGCCCTTGCCCCAAGCGATAAACGATGGCTATATCTTCCCGAACCTCTGACCATGGTTGTTTTCCAGACAACACCTGCAGGAATATCAGCTTGAGAGTGGCATTTGCGTCCAACGAACTTCCCTGGAGGGCGACACAACCCAAAGAGTATATATCGCTCTTGGTTGTCCGGATGAACGTCTCAGCCAATTGAATTTGTTCTGGTGCAGACCAACGCAAGGCACCCGGTTTCACGGTAGACCTCTGCAGATAAGCCAATGCTTCGGGAATATTTCCCATCAAAGAAGCATAACCAAAATCGGCTAACCGCGCAGTGTAGTCGGCATCAAGAAGCACGTTATTCTGTCTCAAATGTTCAGACGAGAGTGACATCGATGTTTCTACTTTAACGCACACAGTTCAGGTCACCGTGGACAATTGGAAAAGAATGTACTGTGGGGTGTTATTGCCTTTGAGCGCTTGAAATGACAAAAGTGACCCACAGTAATGTAGCCCATTGGCAATATCCAATAGCTATAGAGCGAAGTCAGACGAGAAAGTAGTCAACATTAAATAAACGCACAAACTGGAGTCGGTGTGCCACACCTAGATTGTCGTCATGTTTGGCCAAGAACCTGTGAAGAGACTCATTGGGCATCCACAACGACACCAACGACATTGAACCCCGCATTCCAAAGCCGTACGTAATGCCCAGAAACGGGACAATGTTGGAATGGTCGAGTCTCTTCCAAATTCCGAGCTCTCGACGGAGCATCTACAAGGCAATCTAGATCCCATTTATTAGACGGGAGGAGAGGAGTCACCTTGGCATATTTATCATCCGTATCTTCATCTACCGTAACCCTAAATCGGAAGGCCTTCACAGCAACCTGAAAGGGAAGTGAATAACAGTCAAGGGTGAGTGGTGCCCCACGACCAACCTCTGTGGGTGCGGAACCGCCAGTATAGCGACATTTATAGACATCACCAAAAGCCCCTCCAGCGAAATACTGATCATCATCTTTGGAGATGTAGGGTGTGAGATCTGGTGGAGGGGGGAAATTGGCACTGGAAAAGTTGATTTGACTGAAGACTCGACGTGAATGAAACAGCGAAGAATGAGCACCAGTGTCACAAGGGCTTACTTTCTAAATGGCACCGATTTACGTAGCCCTAGTTCGAACATGCGCTGACCCTCATCAAGGCCGAACGAGGGGTCCGGCACGATGGTCTGCATATCCGATTCGTCAGATATGAATGCTGTTCGCAAATAAACCTCTTCATTCCGATGCGCGTTCTGTATAGGGAGGGGAGGGGGTGGATCGGGTGCCAAGGCAGGTGCGGAAAGATGAGGTGGTGAAAATAACTTTGAAGAATTGTGAGTAAACTAATCAGAAGTCAAGAGCTGCAATTGCTCACGCCAGGATCGAGATTCAACACCTGCTCCTTTCCGGGATGGTGTGTGGAGGAAGGTGGGGGCGGCTGGATGAGGGTAAGCTGCGTGTCACACTGGGGGTTGTGAGTGTCGAGCGAAGTCTGGGGTGTCTGTGAGAGTGGAGAGTGATGAGTACGAATGATGAGGCACAACTGACGAGCGTCATTACCGGACTCTCGACGGAACCCAACCAAGGTACTCGCCACAAATACATCTTTCCATCCTGTCCTGCTGATGCCACAAATTCACCAGAGGGAGAGAAACAAACGGCGTTTACATATGTAGGATGTTGTAGATGTCGTCCGACAGGAAGGCCAGAATAGGTTGTGTCCCAAAAGCCCACAGTTCGATCCCAAGATGCGCTGGCGAGGATCGATCCATCTGGGGAAAGGGATAGGGAATTTATGTAGTCGGTGTGACCTGACCAGGGATCCCCAATCTGTTCGCCTGTATCGAAATTCCAGCAGCGAATCGTTTTGTCGCCAGACGCAGAGAATATCCTGCTTCCATCACGTGACCACAGCACACAACGGACCCAATGTTCGTGGCCTTTCAATGGACCAAGAATGAGCTGTCCGCTCTTGACATCGTACAGGAAGATGTCGCCGCCAGTGGTACCACATGCGAGTTTGTGCCCGTCGGGAGAGAAAGAGACTGACCACACAAAATCGTCGTAATCCAGAGGGATATCGTTGACCAGTCTCCCTTCCATGGTGTAAACAGTTACTACGTTCCCGCCAGCAGCCGCGATGAGTCGCTCATCCGGTGAGATGGAAGGCTTGGATAGTACCCCTCCTGGGTGAGTCCATGTTTGAGTCAGTTCGTGCGATTCGATGTCCCACACGTTGATCTCCCCAAATTTATCACTGCTAATGATCTTTGTGCCATCCCGAATCACAGCAAGATCACATATCGCATTCTCGTGCTCCATCGACGTGCCTTCTTGCTTCCCGTTCTCCAAATTCCATACCCTGACAGTTCCGCTCTCGGAGCCGGTGACAATTCGTCGTCCATCAGGAAGATACGCGAGCGTGAAGAGATCGACATCATCTGCCGAGGTTACCAGCAGTGGCTGAGGACCATCGATGACAGATCCTTGTGATGTGACGCTCGACATGATGGTGCTGTGGTAGTTGGTTGCAAGCTAGGTTGTCCGCATTTTTACACGGGTGTGTGGAAAAACGATCGAGAGTGGGGGGAAACACTCAATGCATGAGAAACTACAGCTTATTTATCACAGCCTATGGGGTAAAGGTGAGACGATGGCTTCATGGCGATGCAGATTCTGAGCACCAATCATGTGGACACCTTGCCGTCATACGCATGTCAATCTATTTCTGAAATCAGATCTAACTCTGGTGCGCTTCTATGGGTTTTCCTCAATCCTCGTCGACCCGCTGAGAAACCGGCCTGTCTGCCCTTGTAGACCTATAATCGACAACCACATCCACCACACCGAGGCAAATTCCTGCAATCCAGCTTCAGACGTGACATTGTCTAGACACGGATCATCACCCACTGCTTTCGACAGATCCGTCGGCGCTTCTCCACCCTCCCGCTCCGCCAACTCCTCCACTCCCTCTCCCGTTCCCTCTCCCTGCACTCCACCTTGTCGCTGTCCCCCCCTTCACTTCATCGCCTCAAATATGAATAACACAATTCCCTCTTCCAAAATCGCTTCCGTATCGTCCTCACTCCACCCCCTCATCGCTTCTCAAAGTCGCACGTGCACCAGGATGGACCGTGCTTGGGTTCCGCCTGCCCAAGGAAATGGGGCCTACTGTGCCCATCATCATCGCAGGTCTCACCATGGGAAGCAACGAACAGCACGAAAACGTTGGTTTCGCGAGCAGAAGCCTCATTCAACGAATCTGCCATCGAGCCGTTCGTCGTCCCCTGTGCATATCCGCTCATCCACATCGCCACGCAGGCGACGGCCTATCCACCTGGTCTCCGGACCGCGCTGGCTGCGATAATACCGAACCACGTCAAGCCACTCTCCTCATAGTCGCAGAAGACGTTTGTCGAGTCCGACAGGGATTCTTCGAGTGTTGTCGTCCGCACGCGCATTATGGAAGCCCTCGGCACTCTGCATGCAGCGCAGTCGTGCACGGCAAGGTGGGAGCCAAAGTCAGGGAGCCCGTATCGAGTTGGTATACAAAGCATCACATTCCATATGCGTACGGATCGCTACATACACGCGATGATCAGTCTCATCGCGTCCTTGTCCAATGTCGACCGAACCCACCGTCACTCAAGTCAATCGTGTAAGTGAGGTTTGCTCCCTTACCATGACAATGCAATCATCTCATACCTGCATTAGCGCTTACCCTGTCTCTGGGAACACCTACGTCCTGAGCAACATCGTCTCTCACCATCCCTGCGGTCCCCCAGCCCGAAGACGCTGTTCGACAAACAAGGGGCATTGTACGGCGTGGTACTCAAGGCCAAGACGAGCACGTCGAACGAGTGGCCTGCGAGGTCACTTCCAGCGTGGGATGCGCGGGGGGTCCTGAGCATAGATGGTCGCGGCGACGGAGAGGACCGTAGTTTAGTAGGATATTCTAATCCCAGTCGTGAGGCAGAACATGAACAATGGGCGCGCAGGTTGTTTCGTGGAGGCTGTGACTCGGGAGCACCTAGTTGGGAGATATGTTGGGATCGAACCGTAATCTGACGGTTTTCCGTGGGGCGAATTGCACAGGCCATATCATATGTGCTGTACTTTCTCCATGATTGCTTCTCGCTCAACAGTCAGTCAGAACCTGATCGTGTCCTCGACTGAATGTCAGCTCACACACCAAACCGACTTCATAAATTGTGACCCAGAATGAACGCACTGCCATTTGACCAGCGGTATGTCCATGGAAATTGTCATCTTTCATCAAACGAATAGGCGTGATGGGAAATGCACGCTATACACCCTGCCTCTTGGGAGGATGTTCTACATACGCTTCTGCTGTAGCTTTTCTGAACCTCGGCTGCTTCCCTGCGTCGGCGTATAGAAACGATCGCTCTCGTGGGATCTGCCCGAACCTGACGCATTAGTCAGCGAACAGACCCCATCGTTGGTGTCTCCATCTTCTGCACTCGGGTCAGATACCCCTTTATCTCTATCACGAAAAGGGATGCATCAGACGGTATGGGCATCCCACGTTCGTGTTCGGCGCCACTACAATTAAAACCATCGGAGGTCAAAGTACTCACCTTTCGGAGAGAACATGGTATGGGTGAACAACATTCGGAACGTCAGCATTTTGAACTGAACTGACATAGGATCAGTATGTACCTTGTCAAGAATCGTTGGATGGTGAAGATTATCACCTCCGCAACTGGTCGCTCCTCTACGGGTGACCAGCAACGTTGAATTAAATCCCAATGCAAGTCATCGATCGTTCGAGACTCTGGTCGGCCTGGCTTGTGCCCTTGCCCCAAGCGATAAACGATGGCTATATCTTCCCGAACTTCTGACCATGGTTGTTTTCCGGACAACACCTGCAGGAATATCAGCTTGAGAGTGGTATTTGTGTCCAACGAACTTCCCTGGAGGGCAACACAACCAAAAGAGTATATATCACTCTTGGTTGTCCGGATGAACGTCTCAGCCAATTGAATTTGTTCTGGTGCAGACCAACGCAAGGCACCTGGTCGTACGGTGGACCTCTGCAGATAACCCAATGTTTCGGGAATATTTCCCATCAAAGAAGCATAACCGAAATCGGCTAACCGCGCAGTGTAGTCGGCATCGAGAAGCACGTTATTCTGTCAAACATTCAGATGAGAGCGACATTAGTGTTTCTACTATAACGCACACAATTCAGGTCGCCATGGACAATTGGAAAAGAATGTACTGTGGGGTGTTACTGTCTATGAACGTTTGGAATGAAAACAGTGACCCACAGTAGTGCAGCCCATTCGCAATATCCAATAGCTATAGTGCGAGGTCAGAGGACGCGAAGCTAGTCAACACCAAGTGGACGCACAAATTGGAGTCGGTGTATCAGACCTAGACTGTCGTCATGCTTGGCCAAGAAGTTGTGAAGAGACTCATTTGACATCCACAACGACACCAACGATGCTGTACCCTGCATTCCAAAGCCATATGCAATGCCCAGGAACGGAACGACATTGGTATGGTCGAGTCTCTTCCAAATTCCGAGCTCCCGACGGAGCATCTACAAGGCAGTTTAGATCACATTTGTTGGACGGAAGGAACGGAGTCACCTTGGCATATTTGTCATCCGTATCTCCATCTATTGTGACCCTAAATCGGAAGGCCTTCACAGCGACCTGAAAGGGAAGTGAATAACAGTCAACGGTGAGCCATATTCACGACCAACCTCTGTGGGTGCGGAACCGCCAGTATAGCGACATTTATAGACATCACCAAAAGCTCCTCCAGCGAAATACTGATCATTATCTTTGGAGATGTAGGGTGTGAGATCTGGTGGAGGGGGCAAATTGGCACTGAAAAAGTTGATTTGACTGAAAACTCGACGTGAGTGAAACGGCGAAGATTGAGTACCGTGTCACGAGCTCACCCGAAGTGAGTAGTTACTTGATCCTCGATGGAATCCAGCCAAGGTACCCGCCACAAATACATCTTTCCACCCCGTCCTGCTGATGCCACGAATTCACCAGAGGGAGAGAAACAAACGGCGTTTACATATGAAGGATGTTGTAGATGTTGTCCAACAGGATTGCCAGAATTTGCGTCCCAGAAGCGCACAGTTCCATCCCCGGACCCACTCGCAAGGATCGATCCATCCGGAGAAAGAGAGAGGGAGTATGTGTAGCGGGTGTGACCTGCCCATGGGTGTCCGATTTGTTCGCCTCTGTCGGAATCCCAACAACGAATCGTTCCGTCAACCGAGGTGGAGAAGAGTCTGCTGCCATCACGTGACCACAGTACAGAACGGACACAACCTTTGTGGCCTTTCAACGGACCAAGCACGAGCTGTCCACTCTTAACGTCGTACACGAAGATGTTGCGGTCAATGGTGCCACATGCGAGTTTGTTCCCGTCGGGAGAAAAGCAGAGGGAGAAAACAACACCGTCGATATGGATGGTATGATTGACCTTTTCCCCTTCCGTGGTGTAAACAGTTATGTTGACATCAACAATTGCAATGAGTTGATCATCCGGCGAGATGGACAGCTTGGGTATCGCTCCCGAGTGAGTCCATGTTTGGACCAGTTCGCGCGATTCGAGGTCCCACACTTTGATCTCCCCAATTTTATCACTGCTAATGATCTTTGTGCCATCCCGAGTCACAGCAAGATCGCATATCCCGTGCTCGTGCTTCATCGACGTGCCCTCTTGCTTCCCATTCTCCAAATTCCATACCCTGACAGTTCCGTATCTGGAGCCGGTGACGATTCGTCGTCCATCAGGAAGATACGCAAGCATGAAGAGATCGACATCATCTGCCGAGGTTACTAGAATTGGGTGAGGACCATCATTGTCAGATCCTTGTGGTGTGACGCTCGACATGATGGTGCTGTGGTAGTTGGTCGCAAGCTAGGTTGTCCGCGTTTTTGCCCAGGTGCGTGGAGAAATGATTGAGAGTGGGGGAAAAGCTCAGTGCATGAGAAACTGCAGCTTATATACCACAGCCTTGAGGTAAAGGTGAGGCAATGGCCTCATGGCGATGCGGTGGCCTTCCTTTTAGCGCCCATGTCTGAAATCAGCCCTACCTCCAGTGCGCTCGTATGGGTTTTCCCAAATCCTCGTCGACCACCCGATAATACCATTAGGATGCTGTTCACTTATGCACTTGCGTGCTCCCCGAGTACATTTTAAGTTGGTTTAAGCAGTAATCAGTATGATTCAAGTAGAAGGATCTACTTAAAACTAATGATGGCTCTGTCACAACGGACCCATAAGGAGTCATAAGTACGAATAAATTCAATTTAAGTGCAATTAAGCATAGGGAAGACCTGTCTTAGACATCCATCCCACTTCCTTGTAGCTAGCCTAGCATCTGTAGCTTCCTATATACATAGCTTTGTCTCGACGCGAACAGCCCGAAATTCATAAATCGTGACCCAGAATGGGGGCACTACTATTTGACCAGCAATATGTGGATGGAAATCGTTGTCTTTCATTACATGAATAGGCGTGATAGGAAATGCATGCTACACACGCCGTCTCTTGTGAGGATGTTCTACATTCGCTTCTGCTGTAGTCACTCGGAACTTTGCCTGCTTCGCTGCTGTCGGTATATGGGAACGATCGCTTGCACAGGGTCTGTCCGGGCCCAACTCATTGGCAAGCGAACGGACCCCATTGTCATTGTCCACAGATCCTATTAGCCGGTTAAACAACCTTTGAGTGGTAGTGCTGTATATGCTCAAGAACCTAACTTCATCAGACCGAACGAATTGGAGGCATCGTTCATCAAGAAAAAGTGCATCATGGCATGACCGTGCCACGACAAAGACACAATCCAAGAAAAAACAAACAACCATCCCTCGATGATGCACAAAGTGCTGGAAGAGCCTGATCGGACATTCTACCATTGTTTGGATCGGAAAGGCGTGGGAATGGAAATGATACATGGCCCTGAACTCGGTGCGTGTGCAGTCAGGGTCTCCATGGCCTCCGGGGTTCGATCTCGTGAGTACAGTCAGTCTTATGGTCTCCATGCCTTTTTTTTTATTGGCAATCCAGCTATGGTCGCAGGCGATCGGATCGAAGTTATGATCTCGAGAGCTTCTGTGTCATCGACTGACATGCGGGATGATAAGTAGTACATTGTCGAACACGTGGAGACAAGGTGATCGTCTACTAGTACATAGTATACAAAAGTATAAATTCATTCCTGGATCATGATTCTTCATCGAATAATGGACACATGGCGCGCTACACACGCCGTCTCTTCTGAGGACGTCCCAGATAAGCTTCCGCTCTGATCACTCTAAATCTTAGTTGCTTGTCTGCGAGTGACATGTGGCGACGATCGCACTCGCGAGGTCTGTCTGAGCCTAAAGCATCGGTCAACCAGGCGACCCCGTCATTGTCGTCTGTATCGGGATGGAACCATTGAACGATATTGCCGTACATGCTCAAAAACATACCCTCATTGGATCGGACAAACCGAAGCCGGTGTTCGTCAAGAAAAAGTGCATGGTGAAGCTTGTCCGCATCCTCTGCACTCAGACCGGATACCCCCTTATCTCTATCGCGAAAAACGCCTTGGGGCCAATTGAGCACCGTGTACCCT
>QFEF01004911.1:0-10405 GCA_003316035.1 Neoboletus subvelutipes | reverse complement strand
GAGGGGTCCACAAAGTCCCTACTATTTTTTAAAATGGTGTTTCATGTTTTCACAACACGCATCTTACACAATCTTGTTTGATTTTTATCTCGAGATCCTGACCACAGATTTTCATGATTGTTGGTGCAAAATGATCCCACACATGTGCTCTATTTTATGCCAGAGAGACATTTCACAAATAAAAAATAATTTTTGAATCTTAATTCTAAAATGACCATATAAATAAATGATACTCATCAGCAATCATGAGCACATGAGCCTCTGCAATGTGACAAGTACCAGTTGGGGGTGGTCACTGCCACAGAGTGTCAACATGGTGGAACAGCAGGGTGTGACAGTTTGCCACCTGGCTGCTTCAGCATGGTTCAATCTCCACCTAAACATTGTTTGGTCACATTTGTGAGGTTCGGACTGCTTGGACGTTCGGACGTTCGGAAAAGTCGATTCCCAGATGTCCTCATCACGCGCTGGCGAAGCATGACGGGGCTAGCTCGGTCCGCGACCGTCACACGTGCCAGCGGGCGGTGTCACCGCAGAGAGAAGTTTATATAGGTTGCTGTCTTCCACCACGCTTACGTGCCATGACCTAGGAGGGCTGATTATTGTTTCAGCTCATCACTGCCCCAGATGTCATCTCTGTCTTGCCCGAACTCCCTGTCCTCGGTGACCTCATAAATAACTTGTACGACTGCCATTATGCCAAGTTTTTCGTCGCACTAGGTACGCATCTTCGGCGTCCACAATATGTTTGCTTGGTGCAACTTGACTGATGGATCCGCATCTACCTCTTCCTGAATGGCTGTCCCCCACGACATGGCCATGCCCGCGGCTACCCTCGAATAGACCTACCTCCTGCCTTCGCGGTTATTATCTCCACACACATCCGAGAGATGCGAATCCTCGCTTACAGTCAGCTGCTGGAATCATACCGTAGTGTCACACTGGAGAGTCTAAGTGGGGCATTTGGAGTCAGCGTTGATTTCATTGAAAGGCAAGTTCAAATTCGCTTCTGGAGACATCAACGACTCAATGAGGGGTTCAGCGAACTGTCACGATTTGTCGCCAATGGACGGTTGCACTGTACAATTGACAAGGTGCATGGAATCGTGGAAACGATGCGACCGTCACTGAAGAACGCTCAATACGAGAAAGGAGTGAAGCAGGATGATATTCCATACAGTGACTGAGTAAAGTATTGTATTAACTACTTGCATCGTCCTATTGTCGTTTCCCGCATGATGAATGCTTGCGATTGTCTATCTTATTACGCAGATGGGATCAACATCAATCTGATGGGAGTGGGAATATGATTTGCTGATGCCTGTCGTTGACATGCATACTCCTACTGCTCATCGTCCATAACTGTGGCGCAAGTCAGCTCCATCAGCTTCCTTCATTGATCGCTCACCACGTTTGAATATTACTCATTCGATCGTGGTTGTAGGGGTTAGCTGAATCCGGTAGCAAAATTCGAAGCATGGTGACTCAACTTGAAGCAGGTTCACGAGCCCATCGACATCCCACCTATTGGTTCGACGACGGGTCAGTGATCGTGAGGGCACATAACCACCACGTCGACGGCCAGCACTGCATTGTGCTGTTCAGGATCCACGAATGTTTGCTCCGCCGACATTCCAGGGTAGTTCTGCAGCGAGAGTCGGAGGACGGATGCGACGTTCCTACCATAACTATTCCGCTTGCACTTGATGTGCAAGTCCAGGATTTCACGTCGCTGTTGGCGCATCTCTACCACGATATGTGAGCATTAATAACGAATCATCCGTTGTTCTCTTCCAGTGGCCTCATGCATTTAATACAGTCCACTGTCACCGGAGGCACCCTTCCAACACGTTGCTGCCATCCTTCGCGTATCTTCGCCAGAGCAGTTGGATCTCCCATCTCTACACAACCTGGCGAGATCTTATCTTGTAGCCATGTTTCCCAGCGGACCGTCCCCTTTTGTTCATCCCAATCATCTCGAGGAGGCGTTGAGTCTCGCGTTGCGGTACAACATTACCTGTGTGAGTCTTCAACCTACACGCCATCCCAGTTTATCGACCAGGCAGACGCCCTTTGGGCCGGTGGCTGTACTCATATGACGACTTCGCAGGTCCAAAAAGGCATTTATTACAGCCTAGTGACGACGACGGATTTTGATCCTAGCTCGGATACCATTCCAAACGAAGATACAGTACCCTTGAAACTGATAGCCCTGACACCCACAGACATTGAGCGTTGCCGAAATCTCATGACTGGCATCGTGGAGCATTTTACCCCCGTCTTATTCGAACCGGTGTGTCCAATCCTCTCAATTGCCTTTTTTGATCTATGTTTGTTGCCACCTGGGCCTGGCGTCCTTGGTAGGAATGGTGTTGGTGGCGTTTCATTGCGGAATGTGGGCGGCATTCATACCTGCCTTTCAGCAGTTTGGAAGAACCTTTTTTCTACTCTTCGCTATTCGCTACGCAGATTCAGCCTCGTTAATCTTATCTTTCTTTCTAGCCTGTGACACCACACATGGCGTGTACCCACGTATTTGCAGATAAATGGTTTCCTCTGGTCATACAATCCGCAATAGCAGGGGATAGCGTGTACAAGCCTCTTGAGGCCCTCGAACAACTAAAACAAATCGACTGGGGGACGGAGGGACTATGTGCTGCTTGTGTCAGAGAAAAAAGAGAAGAATGGACAAACGAGCAGAAGGACGTGTGGGAGAAGATGGACGCTTGGGTGCAGCTGGACATAATATCGGAGTCGGAGTAGATTCGGTGATTCCTGAGAAATGATTGCTGGCAGCACCCACTACGAAACCTGGGCCTGCATGCTGATTGGTTTTCGGAGTTGTTCCCTACACGAGGTTTGTAGCGACAACATTAGTTTGCATTTATCAACTGCTCGTATTTCCATGCGCAACAGATCCCGAGTTCGGTGTCATACAACCAGATGGTAATAAATGGTAGGTCCTGTAATTATGTAATTTTGTACTCTTCTTGTTGAACTACAGACACCGATCCAGATGTCGGGCGGGATTGCGATCAGGATATGGGCAGCCCTCACACTGCAGCTGACAACACGTGTGCCCGAGGACATTACACACGACCACTGAACGAGGGCCCATTCCACCACCCATTTCCGACAGTCCATTATTCTGACTTCCAACCCCCGCTCGGTGACGGGCCTTCACAATCCCATGACACAGCTTCATTGTGGGCGCGACCCGCTCAGCGGCCGTGGGTAGTCCTCATATCGGTACACCTCGAATTACACGTCGCCCATTCATCACGCGTACTACAGATACTGCATGCGCCACTCCTCGCGGCCCATGTGCGGGAGCGAAAATTCCCCTTCCAAAGTTCAATAGCATCGCCATAGGACCTTCGTTCATTTGGCTCTACCGTAAGTATCGGAGTCGCGTTGGAAAGATGGTTCCCCCGATCGTCGCGTCCAGGACCCCTTTTCGGAGTTTTCTGGCCATGACCAGGAGGACAACCCGATGCAGCACGTGTGTGCCATCACATTGGTTGTATCGTTCACCAAACGGTGAAACGTTGGTAATGCAAGACGCCGTTCAAGTTGTCTAAATGGCCCGGGACAGTGCGCTCCGTGTCTTCTTCCGTTTCTCTGGTCAGATTTGTTTTGGATTCATTACGGTATCTTTCTATCGGTGGGCGTCTTCGGGATTTCCATCAGATGTTTTTGACACTTCATAGACAGGATGGACGCCTACAGATCGTGACGAAGAGTATGTCCCACGTTTATCCAGGGTGGGCTCACCCTCAGATGCATTACTTACCACCCCATGCCAGCGGCAGTGGAAAAACCAGATGTAGTGGGCTGTCCTCGGGATAGGGTATAAATGTCCAAGTAATATCTGTCAGCGCAGATTCAATCCCGTATTTCCTGGTATTGTATTCTACCATCAATTGCCATTCGCACACAAACCCAACGATAAAGTGCTGCACGCAGTAAGATGGACGTACTCCCGGGAAAGGCCTCGCGCAATCGATTCCGGTATCGTCGGTTTGGCGTATTTGACTTGACGTACGAAGAAGCTACTTCGCCCTCAATCACGTTGCGCATATACTCACTGTTGGATGGGTTTCGAGCGATCTGCGAGAAAACACCCTACGTGAGGAGATACCTTGCCGATACGATCAAGCTCGCGCCGACGGAATTCACTGCGTATATGGTGACCACCATTTGGCGAGGCATTTACTCGGCGATCAATCTTTACTGGCTGAGTATCTTGTTCGATACGGTATGTCGTCCTCGTTTTTCACACAACCAGTGTTTCCTTCATCCCCTGCAGCTCGGAAATGGGTTCGTAAACGGAGCGCTGTCCCAAGAGGTGCACCGCTCTCTTGTTACCTCCTGGGTTTCTTGCATTATGATCAATATCGCTGCCGAACGCATACAGTGAGTGTTTTGGAGGGAATATATGTGTAGTCCTTGACTCTATACTCAGTGTTCGGTCGCTGGAAGTTTTGACCAAACGATTTAGAGCACAGTTTATACCCCAGCTGATACGCGGTAGAGCAGTTCATTCCGTTAGTATCGTACCTCTCTAACGAGTCTCTCGCTTTTAGCAAGTCTGAGAGTCGATCTACTATCTATACAGGGTACGCCTCGTGCTTACAGAATTCCGGGAAACTAATGTGTGACTAGACTTGCACTCCGTCTTTCCTGTTACGGGATGGTTCGAGGCCGAGTTCCCAGGAGGCCCTTTTCTGATGCAACTGAATCAGTTCGTGCAGTGCACCCTTGGTTTAACTTCTCAGGTACTCGTATTGCTACATGCTATCTCCTGCAAACGGAGTCCGGAACGGGAAGTGTTATTGTGTTTCTGTGTCGCGCGTGGACTTGTTCGGTGGCTGGTTCCGTTAAATGATATTGGCTGCTCAGGTTTGTCCGATTGTAACTCTGTCGATGTCCATTCACAGCTTTGGAACAGCATACGTCTATTGGCCCAACAATTCGCATTTCCAGAGAATGAAAGCCCTTTTTGGCCTAGCTTTTTCGACGCAATACAGAGCCGACCTTATACTGGATGGGATAGCAAGCTCTATCGAGACCGGTACGTGGACTCCTCTCCAGCTCTCTTAGTTGCTCAACTCCGCCTACAGAGTACGGGAAATCTGCGAAGCACCTGGGGGATGTCGAGGTCTTGGATCCTTCTCCCTGGCGTACCGAACTCCGGCGAAATTGTTACTGGGATTTTTTGTTGGACATCACTTGGGATCTCCCAATGGTAAGGCATATTTTACTCCATCTCCTCGGTTACTCAGCGGACTTTTTCAGGCCATCTACGCGTTGATTCCCCCGACCCATCTGTCTCCGTTGTCCATCGCTTCGATGGCGCTTTTGCAGCAAGCCACTAAATGTATTTCGTTGAGCACAGGAGTTACTGAAGAAATGCCGTCTTTGGTGGACATCTGCTCGCAGGCTAAGCGGCTCTACGACGCTATCGACTACCAGAGCACAATGCCTCAGGGTACAGAACCCTTCCCTGATCCAATCGATAGGACCTATGACGCAGGGATGAAGATCTCATTCAGGTAACGTCACCTTATCTACGTACGTCGTGTATGTAACACTCACGTACTCACTTTGGCACGTCAAGACACGTTTCCTTACGATACCCAGGAAGGGATCGCGACGCGCTCCACAATGTTTCCTTTGATATCCAGCCCGGCGAGCTCGTCCTGGTGGTGGGCACCAACGGAAGTGGAAAATCCTCCATGCTCAAACTTTTGGCACGTGTGTTCGATCCGACCGCGGGCGACATCCTCATCAACGACTTACCTCTCGTACGCTATGACATGGACCAGCTTCGCGCTGCCATGGCATTCCAGTCACAGTCTCCGGTCGTCTACCCCGTTCCCATATGGGAAAACATCGCGTTTAGTCTCCCCCCCACATTCAACGTCGAGCAGGAGCAGATCGAGGAAGCGGCACGGATGGGCAATTGTTCCGAGTGGATATCAAGGCTGAGCGATGGGTATAACACGCGGCTTCAGTCCATGATCGATATCAATCATGGATGGATCGACGGGGTGTATGGGTACCCGTCCGACGCACTGAAAGAAGAGTTAGCTCGACACAAGGGTCATCTGGTGTCGATATCAGGTGCGTGACCGTAATGTCATCTCGCTGGGAAAGAGAAACCGTGTTGACGCCGTACCCACAGGCGGTGAGAAGCAACGCCTCGCCACGTAAGTCCAGACCCAGCATATAGACACCTACCGTTGACCTCTAATGTGCCGCACAGCGCGCGCACGTTCATGCGCATAAACCACCGCACAACACGACTCGTCGTCGTCGACGAAGCGACGTCCTCGTTGGATCCCGTCGCCGAGCGCGATATCCTGACCGAGTTCCGCAAAGTGCGCGCGAACAAGACGATCCTCTTTGTCACCCATCGGTTTCATCACCTTGCCCATGAAGCCGACCGTATCCTGTACGTTTTCTCTCTCTCTCTCCTGTTTTCCAAAACCCTGCATTTTACTGGACGTTCAATTGGGAAACATGTTTGCTGACTCCCCCCTCACTTTTGAATAGATGTATGAAAGACGGATGCGTCGTCGAAAGTGGCACCCATGCCGAACTCCTCCGCATCGATGGGGACTATGCCGCCTTGTACAACGCCCAGGTGGAGTGAACCCGCTTAAACCCCGTCCGCTCGCTCTCTCCTCTTCCGTGACCCTCTGACTTGCCTCTGCGCTATGCTGCTTTTCTTCTTCTTTCTGTTCTTTCCCCACACCCCTCCCCTTGTTGACCACGTGCCACGTTTATCGCCATTCTACCTCCTCGACTCTGACCGCGCTCTGCGATATGCTGCCTTTTCTTCTGTTCTATCTCTTTTTTCTTTCTGTACACTTCTCCCCGTGTATGTGACTAGTCACCATATCGCGTTGATCGCCAGTCTACCCCCCCCCCCTCTCTCGTCGATTCTGTATGTATCCAGTGTTTTGTCAGCCCCTCGTAAAGGACCTTTGACGTATTGCCCAACACCCACCCCGGGGTATAGAACGAACGACAAACGCTCGGCACCACAGGGGTGTGGGACGTCTGCCCAGGCTGCCAGTGGCTACGCTCGAACCCGCAACATCCGGCTGATTTTCATACATGAAATACGCGACATACATGCCGATTAGGCTCGACCAACGTCAAACCAACACACCCGATGATCCATGTGCATCCACCCAAAATCAAAAACTCGATATCATCATTCGACAGCGACCTAAATTCGTATACGGTAACGACCTACAACGAGAGAGAGAGAGAGAGACGAAAACATTCATACAGGGGCATAAGGGAGGCGTGATGCTATGACCGTCCACAACGATACATTAAGTAAAAAGAAAAAAGGCACGTAAAAGAATACGGAAAAACACTTCCATACATCGGGGCACGGCGTCGACCACCTGGTATACCGTGCCACATGCATAGCACAACGACATGTGGCGATAGATCCGAGATCCGCTTGCATAATCGAATCGGTCGACCCCTCCCCCCTTCCACCCAACCAAAACTGAAAGATGACAAAAGCAAAGAAAAAAGAACCACAGTCGACGACGACGCACAGTTCAATCCAAGACCTCAAACCGCCCACGTTTTCCGTCCCGTATCTCCCCCGCATCCTCGTCCAACCCTCGCTTCTCGCCCACGCCCACGCCCACACCGACACCGACACCGACGCCGACATCTAGACCCACCTCCATACCATCAAACGTAGTGAACCCTTCGGGCACACCGACCCCCATCAGATTCTCGCTGCTCACAAGATCCTTGAGAATCGCTTGATATCGCTCGTCCGAGAGGCCCATGCCCGCCAATGGATTGATCCGTCCATCGTCGTCGTAACTCGGTATCGTCGATGAGGACGAAGCCGCAGCGCCTACCTCGAGCGCTTCGTTGACCCCACCGTCGGACAAGGGGGGTACGCCCACCGGCGGCCTCTGTACCTTGGACATTTGTTGAATCACTTTGAGATGCATCAGGTGTTTCTGAATCAAACACCAAGCGTCAGGCATTGATCCACCCGGGACCGAGCGATACCAACTCACCTCGAGCATGTCCAGCAAGCCCTCTTTTGTAAACGGTTTCGGAAGGATATCGTTCATCCCAGATGAATAATACGTCATGATCTCGCTCGGTTTCGAATTGCTCGTCATCGAGATGATTGGCGTCATATGATCAAACTGCCTTATCAATGATGTGGCGGATATTCCATCCATCTTCGGCATCACAATGTCCTATAGGCGGCCGACGCGTTAGTATCGAGGACCGACGAAAGAGCACGTATCACGACGCACCATCAACACCAAGTCATACTTTTCCAGATTCATTTTGGTCACCGCGCCGACCCCATCCACAGCCACGTCGATCGCACACCCAAACACCTGCAAAAACTTGCTGCTCAATCGTCGACTCACCGCGTCGTCGTCCACGAGCAACACACGTGGCGGTACCGCCCACCCGGGGACGAACGTCGACCGACGCACGCGTAGCTTCCTATGACTCCCCGTACCCGGGGACGACGACGTGGACGTCGAAGCGGGGGGCGAGGGCGATCCGCTCGACGGATTTGTAGGCGTCGGCTGCACGACTTCCTCTGGCCCCAGACTCTCCTCTTTCTCATAACCCTCGTCCTCCCCGCCAACGCCACCGCCTACAGCGTCTCCCGCCGTCGAACCAGAACTGGACCCAGCTGCACCCTCCTCCCCCGGAAACGTCCAATTCCCATTCTCATCCTCGACGTTACTCCTGGGCAACAGATGCCCAAGCGTAAACACCTGCAATCCTTCGTGCGCATTCTGCGCAGGGGGATCCCACATATCTGGCGGGAGTATAAACGGTTCATCGCCCGCCGACGTCCCAGGATCGTGCATCTGCAGATGTATCTGGGATATCCGTGACAAGGCATTTCGGCCCAAGTTGGCAGTCACGTCTGTCCCGTTGGACGACGGCGACCTCGCAGTCGCGCTCGAACGAAAGGACAACCCACTCTCGGCGCGTCGAGACATCTCGTTCATCTGCGCGAGACTCGCACGTGCGATCGCGCTCGGGTCGGGGTGCTCGCCGAGCCCCAGGACTCGCTGCGCTTCTTGCGCAGGTAAGAATTGTACTTGTGGGTTCAAGCTTTGCGAAGTCTGACTCGGGCCCTGGCTAGCTTGACTCTGGCTCTGCGTGCGTCCTAGTGCTTTCAATAACGAGGACGATGACGATGATGGGGGAGGTGGAGCTGGTGAAGGTATCGGCGAGGGTTGCAGAAACGGACTCGGTTGAGGTTGCGAATTGGCAATAAGCGATGCTGCTGCGGCCGCCGCGTTTCCAGTACCTGTTGCAAACAGAGACAGGGGAGGATGTGTACTAGGGGTCATGCTGTGGGCAATGTTCGGGGGCGGAGGGGGCACAACAGGTGTTTTTGGTTGGGGCAACGACGACGGGCCAGCAAACACAGATGGTCCAGCAGTAGTCGGCACTGCCATACTATCCTTGTGTTTCGCTGCTATGATAAGGTTTAGTTTACGAAGACGGAAAGGGAGATAGATCGCGAATAGAAATTCAAAACGAGAGGACCATGCATCGGCGAAGCTCAGTGTGGGGTACCGCGATCGAGCGCCACTATGCACGTTCCAATGGGATCCAGTGAAGTCCAATAACGAGGTACCCACAACCGTGCAGGAGTGAACGGACCAAGACCAAAGGACCCATATGGCTATGCAATGTCACGTACACCCGGACCGGCACCAACTGCGCTCAGACCCTACCTGATAACCCAGGTCGCCCACAGGCCACCATGCACAACACTAGTGATGGTGGATCGGCGTCCGTCTACCTGCCAGTACAAAGGCAGGCCAACACAGGTGTGATATAGAAATGACCGTGAAAGAAAAAAAAGAGGGGAAAGAAAAGGAAGCTCAATGGGTGACCGACTCACCCCCCTCCATCCCTAAAAAATACTGAATCAAAGCCTGCATGAACCCATCTTGCTGTGCCATGTTCTTTTGAAAGTTGACCATCTCGCCGAGGACATCGCGATAACTCCGCTCAAGGCCGCGCATCCGGTCTTCCGACCTCCCAACTTGTACTCGGAGGGTGTCGTTCTGCGCCTGCAGTGATGCAATCTGTTGTTGCAACGCCGAGACAGTGTTCTGGAGACCAGTTGACATTGTCTGGAGCGCGGCCGACTGGGCGTGAAGGGAGGCGGTTTGGGACTGGAGGGTGCTCGTTTGGGATTGTAGCGCGGTCGTCTGGTTCTGGAGGGCGTTCGTATGCGAAGCCAGGGTGGACGTCTGAGCGTGCAAGGACTCGACTTCGCCAGTGGATGCTGGACCTGGTGAGCCTGCAGAGACGGAGCGAAGAGAGGCCGGGGGGGCATTGGTTGGAGCAGATTTTCGAG
>QFEF01004897.1:0-10048 GCA_003316035.1 Neoboletus subvelutipes | reverse complement strand
CTTCTGGAGTTTTGCATCACGAAACGTCGGAAGGGTTGGCGCAAAGGAGATATCCACTTCATGTACAATGCGGTCAGCAACTCTCGCCTTCCAGGCCGCCCAAATGGCCCTTTGATCAGGAATGAGGGTGTCCAGCACGCCTCTCACGTCAACCTCCTTGACAGGACGCCGAATGCTGTGACAAATCACGAGACATTGGAATGTCGCCGCAGCAGCAGGGGTCTTGAACCGCCATTCCTTCACCGGTGGGTTGCCAAGGATGTCAAGGAATTTCGTCGTCCGGATAGGATAATTCTGGGATGGGAGCGACAGGATAAATGCAAAGCAAAGGGGAGGAATCAGATCCACGACCAGCTGTAGCTCATTGAACACAGTGTAGTCGTGGATGTATAAGAACCACGAGACAATTATGGGAGCGAGCCTGGCTGCCGATTTTAGAAATTCTGCAGCGGCTACTGCAAAATCTTGTACCAACGTCGTCAGAAAATCTCTGTTGGGCCGCATCCAAGCCCGTAAGCATGGTCGCAATGACGTGATCGGCATGAAGAGATTGAGCAAGGCCAATGTTCCTATGAATTGTGACCAGGGCGAGGTAAATGACGGACGAATGAACTGCCACACAGGCAGTATTGCCATCAGACAGAGGAGTCCCTGGAACCATCCTTCTAATATTAGATTGACGGCAAATTTCCACACCGGAATTGGGAGGAAATCTGCGAATAGATATGAAAAGTGGAAACCCCTCATTGTGATTGCTTCCACAACGTCCTGCGTACCCATCAGTACGACACCGAGCTCCTCATCCAACAACAGTGCATATGCTGGAGCTGAGGTACGGTGTCCTTTTGATTGTGGTAGGAGGGTGAGTGTACCGTCTCCAATCATTGAAATAATGATCCACGTCGCCGGAATTTTCGGGAAGACATAGCAGAAGAACATCCAAGACGGAGTGAGTAGCAAGTCCAGGATCTCCACGAGAAAAAGCAAGGACGTAAGGCCGTACAGATCAGCTCCTGCGCTGTATCTCCTCTCGGCGATCTCCGGTGGAACTGCATTCAAGTCTATCACGGCGACAGTCCAAGGATGTGAATTCCCTGATAAGGGCACGTCCGTCCCGAACTCGTACTGTGGTGAGTCTCTGCTATGACGCAGAAGCAATCTTGATAGATGCGATGATGGGCATTTCGTAGGGCTTAGCATCGGTAAAACGACCTCAGGTCCTGGTCGTCTTCCATCCCAGAAGGCGTGGGCAAGCGAGCAGAAGTTGAGGAATATTGTTGCAAACTGAGAAGGGTGACAGAAAATGTCGCACAACCGATGAAAGAAGCAACTGGCTTGGAGAGCTGGAAGTGCCCGAACATGATCATTTGGTAGTCGTGAGCTGAACAGACTGAAGGATTGACGAAGACTTTCGAAAGTATTGATCATGTCTTGCCGATGTGGGGTTTCGCCTGGTAGACTGTCGAGAGCTTCAACAATGTTGGATTCCAGGGCCTCGATTAGCTCTGAGGCATGTGCATCCAGTAGAGTGGAAGGGGGGAAATTTCGTGCCACGAGCCAAGTCTTGTAATTCTTGAGTGTTAGTGAGACAAATGCACGCAAGCATTGGAGAAGACTTTTGGAAGCTTTCATCAAATCTTTCCAATTCCAGATTCCATCCGGTAGACTGTGAAGAGCCTCAACAACAGCTTCATAGGCGGCTTCAGTGATCAAGAAGGGGAGAATTTCAACCTTTCGAATGAGAATGGCTGACAGATCGACATCATTCGCGTCCAGCGGAGTAGAAATGGAGGGAATCCGTTTCACAGACACCACCTTGTGATTCTCTTGCACTCCTAAGACGAATTGAATTAAGGCTAAAACAAGGATGGCAGGAATATAAATCAAGTTTCCCCAGTTCTTGATTAGAACCAGTCCAGTGTCGAGAGCGTTAAAGACGGCTTCAAAGGCAGCTGCGACGACGGCAGATTGAAAAGGCTTCAAGCGCTCCGGGTGCCGAACAGGAACGGTCGATGAATTAGAGTCGCTTGCGTGTACTGCAGTAGAAACGAGGACATCCTGTTCCATGAAATGACGAAGACAGGGCCTTGTGGATGTCTGTCGAACTTTGAGTAACCTAGACCAGATATGGTACATTCAATGCAACATACCTCCCAGCCGACTCAGAGGGAAAAAGATGGGCCAGTGCCTCAACGCAAGTCAAGCATGTAATTCGGGTCCATGGGCAAACAGACTCAAATATTTATGTAAAATCCACCGAAAATTCATCAACTCATCCACAGTTTTGAAGATGCCCCGTGCAGCCTGTTATTTCTGAAACCCCCTCCCCCAGCACGCAAGCTGCGACGAACCTACCTTTGCGTGTCGGGGTGATCGTTACTGCTGTGGATGAGCCATTCCGTCAGCGTCAAGCCAATGGACATCCGACGCATCAAGACCGTGACACTGGGTTTACCATGGATAAGGCGAAGACGTGATACTTGTTATCGCTCAGGGATTGGGCAAGGGATTGGTCATATAACTCTAGAGTGAGTCGAAGAGGCGGCCGTCCTAACTCCTGACTGCTGTAGATACGAACGGGATGCATATCGATGTTGCTGAGGCGAGCAGCCCGGCGTCTGTTACTATTAGCAAATTTAAAACCTAATTGTAGGCAGGTCTTTCACCCTTTCACCCCTCTTCCACCACACGTCTTCTGCATCAAAATAGTCTAGATCAAGTTCTCTAGCTGCTGGGATTGCGAGGACGAATAAAATGGCGGCGACCACAAAGCTCGCCGAGAGTAGTTACCTTGCCTTCCGTATAGTTTGTAAGTTCGTCTGCGAATCGTCAACAGGAAGAAAGCCCCATGTATTGGTAACTGAGTAACAGGGATTGAAGGAGGAACACGCGCTAGCACGTACCACCTGGCCACTGCACGCCATGTCGTCACCGCGTCGTATTGAGGGGAGCGGAACCAGCTCATTGTGCTCTCGTCGAATATGGTGAGTAGTGACTTCAACTTAAACTGTATTCGTGCGGCCTCCAGTAGATTGAACATTAATAATTAATGATGATTAGTAGGTTGGGTATCATGATAATATTAAGACGGAACTAGGAATTGGAACTGCATCTCGGGCTCCCTCGACTCATGGACCTCCACCCGATGCCGCTGCCCTCCGTTGCCTCGTCTCCTTGTCCATCCGTAACTTCTCCACATATATAAAGGTAAGGATCACGAAGTCCAGCATGTGCTCTGCCTGTGGTGCAATTTCCAAGCGAGCACTTCTTCGCCTTCCTATAATCCCGAGAGTCGCCCTATGGTAGCGCACGATTTCGGTTCGTGCCCCGTCATCGAGAGAAAGCTGCGAATTACAAATGAGGTAACACGATCCAATTAAAACGAAATGTTTACACCTACCACGACATCCCTCATGTGCATGTCCCATCTATAATGACGACCATCAGGCCCAGTGAACGTGCGTTTCCTAAACACCAAGTGCGTCAAATGTGTGAGTGCCATCCCATTCCATGTCGATAAGCAACGGCACGATATTCTCACCTTCCGAACCACCCATGACGGGGCAGAAATACGTTCGATTCCAGTTTCGACCCTCTAATCATGAAGATCGAGGATCCGATGCAATGCCAATCGATGCGACCCACAACCTCGATGGGGTCGTCCATCTCCGACCCGTTCGAAGTCGACGTCTTTTGTCGACTGATGGTTGTCGTACGGATGCCTAGACGGAATGGCGTGTTACTCTTGAACACGGGGAGTCCATGTTCGTCTGTGAAGACAGTGTTGCGGACGCTTTCAGAGGAGAGTGTGAGAATCATGATGTGCTGGCGTATACTGTATGAGGTTCTTGATGGACCTTGGCGGGCTTGAGCTCTCCCTTTTAACTTTGCCTCAATGACTCACGACGTAAACCGAAAGACTCGACTTCACAGCTGGCGGGGCAGTGCACGGGCGCAGTGCTAACAGGGACTTTTATCCCGTTCTCGGCTCGATCGACTACCAGTTACTGCGGAGACACCGCCGCCATGAACCTGAATCTGATCCAACCTACTAGTATAAGCGATAGTTGCTGTGCAGAGTAGCCTAGGGCGCAACGGTGCAAATCGGAAAGGAAATGCGGCCGAAGCCTTGCTTTCTGCGGAGGCTTCTATGGTTCCCCTGAATAGAAATTCAGTTACAGGACCATGTAGGCGTCGATAATGATGCACAGTTCCAAAGGTGGCAAGACATGACCATTGGCGATGGCACGGCAGTGCAGACTTAGAATGAAGACATGGATCCACCCAACCGAAAAATTGGTCATTCCAAGGGGTGGCACCAATGCCCACGTCCTCAAATCTCACCTATGCATATGGAAACGGGTCGGACCTGTTCTAGCGCCCGCGTCGTAGGTTCCGGTTGACCTGTGTTGGGTCATAACGACGACCAGCCAATGGCAGGATCCACATCCACTTACATAAATCCCGGGGGCTATTCCCGGGCTTGGCTACACACTTTGACAGGTTTGCGGTCTGATTCCGTGAACAGACGAAATTGGCATGTAAAGTGACTGGCGTCTTGGATACGAAAGATGATGGGACCGATGATTTCGGAGCCACGATCCTGTGATCTGTAATTGGATTGACTGCCATGCCTGCGGCGAGGCCTGCGTACTGCAGTGGTTTTTATTATTTCGAATATTACAAAAAATATTTTTTGTACTCTGACCGCCAGCGTTCACTAGCTATACTATTCGCAATGCAAGTGGAATCGGGACAGTGACAACCGTATTTACGGAACAGCCTCGAAATTCGATATAGAAAATTGGCACAGGAAGAACGGAAGCAAAGCGGTCTGAAATCTCTCTTTTTTTAGTCTAAATATCTATAGGAAGCAGCGCTGAACGTGCGCGACAAGACCATGCAACGCGATGACGACAGGGAATCCCGGTGGAATGAATCGGACGAACTGTAACGATACGGCCAGCGTCTGCCACTGATGGATGAATGCGGTATGCTTTGGCAGATCTGGGCGATGATGCCATCGAATATAACGCTTCTCTGTCGACGCTCTCCTTGACCAAGGCACGTATCATCCCCTTGTCGTTCTGGAGTGACTCCGAGGGTGCCCCGAACTCGGCCTGGAATGCGATCGATTTTCCACGTCGTGGGGGTCAATGAAATCGGACTTACGATCATTCCTGCGTCGAGGACCGTCTGATATTGCAAGCAATCTTTGGTGGATTCGACAGGATGCGTATGCGTAAAGGGAACTCACAATTTTATCAGCGTCCCTGATGGTTGGGCCGCATCACGACAAGACCAAGAACAGTAGCAGTGTTGAAGATCCGGCCTGAAGATGCTGCAGTAGCGCAAGACGCGACATGCGAGTAGAGTAGAGGTTATCCTTTGCCACCTCTGAGCGGTCGGTTGGGGCAGTTGCCCCTTGTCTCTCCTGCGTGTCTCATCCTGGCCGGTTCACGGTGCGCAACGATGAGCTGTGTCGCTCCGCTCAATTCATCCCGGAGTGAAGATTGAATGATAGCGTCCGTTTTGATGAAGGCGCGCCGAGCCCATGGCATAACCAACTCGCCGATCGCCAACGTAGCTAAACATCACACCGGGCATCATTCTATCTACATAAATAACAGACTTACTCTCATCGAGAATGGATGAGAACTTTGCTTCTGCGAACCATTGCTCGGGTGAGGGCCAAGATCTGCCTTTGTCCGATGGAGAGCTTACTGCCGCCGCCTGAGATCAGACTGTCGAGTGTAAGCCGACTTTCTTGCAGAGAACAATCTGGTAGAAGGGAGAACGTCGTTGAGAGTCGCATCATCATGCTCCTCGGATGGATTGAAGTTGCACCGCAGGGTGCCACTCAAGAGCTTGTGCTGATGACGCGTTGTAGCACAATAGCAGGAAGTGATCAAGATCAACGTGCTAAGGGATGCAATTGAATTCCACGCTCTGAATTGAGGCAAAAGATGACATCTCACTGGAAAATTAACTCGCTTCAAATTCTCGGCACGATCCAGGTCTGAAAGAGGTGGAAGCAGATCGTGTGGCAAGTAGGCCAGTCTATACACCAACCGGTTTTCTCTTCAGAAGCAACACCGTTGACGATGGAGACGTCGACAGCTTTAGATGCGGCAAAGTGGGATTGTTGAACGACAACACTGCGCTCCGGACAAACTATAAAGAAGCGTGCGAAGGCATGCAGAATACGCAGGTGAATTATCCAGGTACCATCAGCGTGTTTAGCAAGAGTCTGTGAGAACACTATAAATCTTTAACCTAGTATCAGGCAAACATATAAACCTCACGTCGGCAAGGTATCGTCAGCATGGGGTACTGGAACCATAGACCGCAAGATGACTTGCGTACTGGGGTCGGCCCCGATCCCTGGGCCCGAGTGCAACATCTAGAAGTATCCGTTGTGATGATATGTATCAATGTACCGTCCAACATTGACTACACACAAGGAAACGGCGTTGACTTGTAGAATGTTGGCCAATCATTGGACTCCAAGAGTGGTTGGTGTTGCTGGTGGCTACGTGGTACCAAACCAAGTGTCTGTGGGTCGAGACTCGAGACTCGAGACCCCATGCAAGGCTGTGTGCTCGTTGCTTTAATGTTGGCCACGCACGACGCACGCCTTCCACTCAGCGTCCACGAGACTGAAACAAGTTGCGGGATCTTTCAAGCAGAACGAAAAGGACTCAGTGAATCTGGAGCCCGTCGAATAGTTCCCGGTGCAAGAGTAATTTCCCTGCTTTGAAAGGCAACACTTGTTGGGCCCGGGCCAGCTTGTCGTGAATGGTGAACTCTCCACAAAAGCGAGCAGGCCATACGAGCAACGTGTACCAGGATAGGCATCAACATATTGTAGGGATCTGTGTAGCCTCGTTGCTCTGCGTTTGTGACTGCGACTGCAGACTCATGCAGCTCTACTTCATTGACCTAACCTGTGACTCCGAGAACAACGGAGGAGTGCTGATGAGACATATCGGACTTTCAATTAAATTTACCTTTTATGGTATGTCCTTCCCACAACTTGCTCCCCTACAAGCTTTCGTTACCTTTCTTCCGAACCTCTACCTGGTCCAAAGTCAACCATTCCAGGATGTATACCATCGAACGAGGTCTGTTCGTATCTGAATGTGTTCCATTCATCCCCTTAAAAGATTGGTTCATAGTCACTACCTGTCCATGGATATCTGGTCTAATTTTCTCTGTCGGAGCATTCACGGTGGCATATTTCTTGCTCAAGACATTGCTTGTCCTCGCCCAAACCTTTGTTTTCCCTGGTCAAAACGTGCATCTATGTGCTGAACACGTTAACACGAGGCTAACGCGTGCTTTCTTAGCTCAAAAAGTTTGGCGCAACAAAGGGTGCTTGGGCAGGTTCGTGATGCTTCTAAATCGACCCTCATTTACTTAAACTCGGCGTCACTCTAGTCGTCACCGGTGCATCCGATGGTATCGGGAAGGAATTTGCGATTCAGTTGGCTGCGGCTGGTTTCAACATCCTGCTCGTCGCTCGCAATGAGGCGGCGTTGACTTCTGTTGCAGCTGAAATTGGTGCGTCCTTTTCTTGACGCGCGCATACATGGCTCACTTGTTGCTTGTAGCGAAGAAGACGGCAGGCAAAGTAGAAACACAAATTCAGTTGATTGATTTCGCCAAAAACGATCCGGCGGCGCTGAATGCGCTTAAATCCGTCGTCGGTGGCTTGGACGTCGGTGTCCTCGGTGAATCCCCCACCCCTCTCTTCATCCCGCTCGTTCGACTGACGAGCGACGTTGATGACAGTGAACAATGTTGGCAAATCGCACACGATGCCGACATATTTTGCCGAGACCACGGAGCAAGAAAACGAAGACATCGTGACGATTAATGTCGGCGGCACCGTACGCATCACACACGCGGTGCTTCCTGGCATGATACAACGGTTAGTCGTCACTTTCTTTGCATATCCAACGACTCTGACGAAGGAGTCAATTGTAGAAAACGCGGATTAATTCTGAATATTGGATCATTCGCTGGCCAGGTTGCTTCCCCTATGCTTGCGACCTACTCGGGTACCAAAGCGTTCGTATCGATCTTCACAAGTGCACTCGCGGAGGAGGTCCGAGCGCACAATATCATCGTCCAGAATCTAAACACATACTTTGTCGTATGTATCTACTCCACCATTCGCTGCTTGCTTCATGTTCATTATATGATTTCAGGTCTCAAAAATGTCCAGCATCCGTAGGTCGTCGGTGTTGGTGCCCACACCCGCAGCCTACGTCCGTTCCGCGTTGAGCAAAATAGGTCTGTCGTGCGGAGCAGCCTTGTCTGACCGACCTGGTACTATCACACCATTCTGGAGCCATGCCTTAGTCGACTATGTCATCCACGCCATCGGATGGAAATCCTTGTTCATCTCTCATACCCACACGACGCTCGAAGATACACGTCGTCGTGCTTTAAGGAAGTTGGAACGCGAAGCGAAGAAAGAGTAGGGGTGAAGGGTCTAGATCGGACGATACCTTGTGTTCCACTTGGAGGCTCATAAAGCGGTCTTGTTATCATGCCACTTCTTCCTGTTGTTGTCTCCTCTGTTGTCGTATGATCGTGAGTTAAAAGCGACCGCCCGGCAGGCAAGCGGGAGCCGTTGTTTCAAGCGTCATTGACACGTTGCGAGAGAAGCTCTTTCCTAGCCCCACAGTGTGCGGCCCCTTCCGAAGCTCTGCGCCCCAGGGTCCCAACTGAATCCGAAGCTTTAGCATCCGAGTATTCAATCGGTGCCAATAGGCATGGGTCATATAAGTAAGTTTCCGAAGGACGCAGTCCTGGCTCTTCATGAGACAGGGTTTATTCATATGGGCGCCGTCGAGGGTTGGTACGTGTTCAAGCATCAGCATATGAATGAAACCACGAAAGACCTTTGCCTCCGTTAGGTTCAGGTGACGAAAAGTGCAGGGTTTATCGATTGTTACCTCATGCCATCATGTCCTTTTCCACCGTGTATTTGACCAACAACGTGGACTGGTTCTGGCGTCCCTTAACCTCTGAATCAGTGAGCGTAGTTACCGGCACCAGACCGTGGCACAAGCGCGCTTTTGCTAGGTGGTCATGTTTCCGTAACATATGGCTGAGAGGGATGCGGTACTTAACGTATCCTTTGCGCCTTGTTTATCAGCGCCGACCATCGCATCCGGCCAAGCGTGTCAGCTCAACATACTAACCAGTATATCTCCCGGCGGACCTCGAAAAAATCTAGACTGTTATGCAAAGGACAATTTCGAAACGAAGTATGTTAAATGGTATCGCTTGCGACAAAGTTCTCCCGTTCCCGCGACCCTCCCTAATTTATTTAATTCACAGTTTGCTGGCTGAAACCTTTTTGCCTGATACCCTAGCATGTGCTGTATAATCATGTGGACGCGGCAGGGCGCAGTCCGTATCCATGTGGACCCATGTATTAGGGAACCTCAGGGTCCCCTCGTGTATATATCTTCCCAGTGGGTCAGGTCAATCCCCCATCCTCCCCCGCCGAAGGAGTTCTTCAGTCGTCGCACCCTTCTTAACTCCGCAACTGGGATTCATAATGGGCTTGTATGACACAACCATTGGTACGTAACACGGGGGGCCCAATTTGTGGATTGGATTTTGTTGACGGGATCGAATATAGGTACACTCCTGGTGGGCATATTCTGTGAGTGTTGCAACTTGCATCATCAATGTGGACGCTGATTAACCCTTTTGATTTCCAAGTCAACACATTTTTATATGGCCTCGTCACGTACCAGTTCGCTGCGTACTACCGGTCGAGTACGTAGACGCAAAAAATCGAATTTACAATAGCTCACCGTTGCTTTACTCCAGAATTCAATGATCGACCAGTAACAAAGTCGGTTGGTCACTGATCCACGAGTCCACACGTCTGACTAGCGATTTTAGGTATACGGTATGCTTCCTGTTCGTTTTGGATACTTTCCATAGTATCATGTGAGTACTATTCATTATCTGGTGCTCGTGACGTGACTTGATTGCTTCCGCAGAGCCATATATATGGCAT
>QFEF01004852.1:0-11374 GCA_003316035.1 Neoboletus subvelutipes | reverse complement strand
GCAGAAATTATACCCACCACGAGGTACCTTTCAGAGCCATCTATATCCACAGCATTGACAACACTGAACATCTTGCTTGTCGGTTCATATGCTTCCCTAAACGACTTTCCAGCAAAAGCGCGCAGTAATGATGTCTTCCCAGACCCAGCGGCGCCGCAAACATGGCACAAAAACACGTTTCGCGTGACTTTACCCTTTCTACGGTCGACTTTGCGTGGTCGGGTGGTAAGGAGGGCACTCGTACGCTGTTCATCTGGATATCCAAGGTAGGCGAGATATGCAAGCGTAGTTTTGTGATCAAGTAGCGTCGTCATACTAGAAGGATTACGTGGGAAGGGGTGCTCGAGAATCTGTGCATACATACCTCCACTGAGCTAGCCATCCTTGCAGAGTAACAGCTCCCGTATCGTCCACAAGAGTGGTGTCCGGAAACTTTTGGCTGGCCCAAGGATTCCCAGGTGAAGTGCCGAATAAATCGTCAAGTTCCACAGTCTTCAGTGCACCATCTTGATCCTACAGACAGTGATGAGCAGAGCTTTGACAGAAAACTTGGGGTGTAATGTTGCCTTGTCAAATGTCTCAAAGATATCAGTGAAAAACTGGTATCCTTTGTGACTGAGCTCAACAGAGCAATCATGTGGGACGTCGAATCTATATCGATGCGTCAAAACAATGCACGATCTCACGTGTCGGACTAACTTGGGAAGAAGGAACGACTCGGTAAGCTTCAAATCTTCACCATATCCAAATTTTCGAAGTACAGTCCACGTGGTCTCGAGGCGTCCACGTTGTATGAAGATGGTGTGAAGGTACAGAAAGCCGGCTTCGGTAAGACCATCATCCCGGACACCTCCTTCAGCGTGTTCGCGCACCATATCCTTGATGCCTTCTAGCTCCTGCAATTGCAAAGGTGCATCAAAGCATTTGCGCTATAATGGTACAAAGCTACCGTGTGTGATCACTTGGACGGAATGGTATTGAACTAACCTGAAACTCGTTCAACTCTGTGGCGTCGAGAACTCCATCCTTGTTTGTGTCACAAAGTTTGAATATACGTTTCAAGGCGCTGACACATGCAGGCTTGAGGACCTAAGATGATTGAGGACTGGAAAAACAAACTTGAGGAGGGTGAGATGACGCACATGTTCTCTCGAGTCGTAGAGAGGAGCAGTAGGATGAAGGACAGCCTTTTGTGCGAAGTAGAAGACTTCAGAGACGTTTAGAGACATCTTGGCTGAGCACTCTACGCAAGTTTCGACTTCCTGGGGAGAAGTCTGTGGTTGAGCCGTGGAAGAATGAAGGGAGCTTGCCTTGAACTCGTTCATGATAGGTATGATCTCGTCCTCGAGAGCTTCATTCGTCACCTCCCCACCCCGTAGGTCAATCTTGTTTCCGACGAGTATGACAGGCACCTAAAGCGCAATGAGGAGAGAATTGTGAGGGAGCAAAGGAACAGACATTGACACCTAGTTGACGGAAATGAGGGAGCCAAAACGTAGGTATACGGTCGAAGGAATTTGGGTTGTCGATAGCGTATACGACACATATGACGTGTGCCTTTCGTATCTCTGATTCGAGATGTTGTCTGTCCTGTGGACCGGCTTTGTGGGAGATGGAGATGAGAGATGGGAACAGGGTGGGTAGTACCTACCACCGGAATCGATGATGTAGGTCGTCACGTTTTCTGGGGTGACTTCTGGGGGGATTGTGACCTCCGGCACGATGTGCTGGACCTGGAATAGTTGAGCAGAAGCGCGGAGAGGAGCGACGAGGAGGACGTGCATGTGCGACGAAAGCTTCCTTGATGAGAGACGTGATGATAGTGCTCTTCCCTACGCCGTCTAATTGGATGTTCAGCGGGTGCTCAGGATGGCGAAGACGCGCTCACCGTCGCCGACGAGGAGAATGCGGGCATCGCGTCGCATGGTTGACTTGACTTGACTTGACTTGTTTAGTCCACTTCCGATACTCCCGTCTACTTCTCATTACATCAGCACATACTCGCCCTCCATGACACTGAACTCGGACGTGCTCATCCTCATCATCGAGCACCTCGACCTCGACGACCTCCTCCATCTCGCCGCCACCTCCAGGCTCTTAAATCGTCTCGTATGTATCGACACAACTCTCGTCTCGTCGCTCATCTTCTCTAGCCAGGTACACGACGTTGGTTGGTCCATATTTCTTAGAAACAACCAGAGACATTCCCTCGCTCTACTTTCCTCACGTTCACGGTGGTCTCCTTTCGCACAGGTCCGCTACAACACACTCGCAGATAGAGCCTGGTCGCGTGCCAGCTTCATCGCACGTCCGCTCTCTCGTTCATGGCACGGAAATCTACAGCCCGCCATCGCCCTCTCCGTTTCCACGTTATTAGTCGCCGCAGGCCGTGTCCTCTATTCATACGCTGTACGAGCCACCTCCGATGCATCCCCCTCCCGCATCGTCTTCGAGCGCTCATATACCTTCACTTTTGGCCGTGGCACAGCCCAACCCGATATCACTAGCATCGCGTTTCTCCCTGATGCCGGCCAAGATCGTACAGTCTTTCTCGGCTTCGAGGACGGCTTTGTCGAACAGGTCTGTCTCCCTCCCCACCAGGGACCGCACCACAGACAACACTTTGACATCCCACGCGCACCACAGAGTGCTCTCCAACATCACGGTACAAACGTCATACAGAGCATATCATGCTCCTCTTATACAATTCTCTCCCTCTCCCAGTGGGGTTCAGTCTCCCTCACTAACCTCGTCTCTGATTCCCCATCTCCCACGTCCGTCAACTTGTGCGCAAGGAGTTGGACAAGCCACCTTTGCAGGTCTTCTTCCTCGTCATACGCCGTATTCGGCACTACATCTCCTGCACCTCTTTCCCTTTACTACATAGCCCCTTACGGTTTTTCCTCCACTCCATCGATCGTCCTTCAATCCCCGAAGAACCGCCCTTCAGCGGTATATGGCATCACGTGCGCTCCACCCTCTTCGCCTCTCGGTCCCTCCGAGCAGATAATCGTCTCGGGCTGGTACGATGGCTCAGTCCACATATACGACCTCCGCATCTCCCATCACTCACAACGCCTCCCAGCCCCCGGTTCGGCCTCGTCCTCTTCACCATCGACACTTCTCCCCGTCCTTACATTGCAAGATCCTTGGTCCCCCGAGCCCATATACGCCGTCTCTTGCGGTGGCGGCAATGCCAGTTTCGTTTCCGCCGGAACGGCCCGACACAGCGTTGTCGCCTTCTGGGATGTCCGTCAGCCGTCGCGAGGCTGGAGCGTACATGCTCCCGGAAACGATTCGTCTCCCGTATATTCAATTGTCCTTGAGAGCTCAAGACTCTTTGGCGCGACTCAGAGTCGGCCATTCGTGCATGATTTTGGTCCTGGGGTAACGGGGGATACGTACCCTCCGATCGTTTCCGCTGGTCTGAACGCTATCGGTGGTAGAAGAGGGCTCACGGAGGACAAGCTTAAGCTCGAGAGAAACGGAATCGGCTACCACGTTTCAAAGTATTCCCATCATCGGACGGACATTTCTTAGACCAATTGAGGCATTTTCGTGAATTAGAACATCCTTTGAATCGAATCATGCAACTGCTGCAGCAGATCTTACGAACTCCAGGCCCCTCGTCCTAGGAGGTCGACGTCAGTGTCGGTTGAGTCTAGTGTCTATTGACCCTAGTGCTTATAAACTACCAATTCATTGCACCATGCAGCTAGTCGCTCGTCATTGGAAATGTCCCGCTTGTGGTGCATGCACGATTGGAACAATTCTCGACTCGCCCCCCAACGTCCCCCGTACAGGCATCGGCCCTCGGATGGGCTCCTCACCATCACGGTGCCTCCTTCTGCCGTTGATGAATGCAAATCGCACCTGTAGTCGGTCCATGAGCTGGGTATTCTCGAGGAAACGAAATTAACGACTTGCCCTTCCCTCCCTTCTCTCGATCCTAATCCCCCGTTCTTCAAGGTGCTTCGAGTAGTGATTCGTCACCATCGTTCCGAATCCTCGAAGGACTCTTTCGTCGTATGCTGCGTTCTGCCATCGCTTTTCCAGGATATACCCAACAAGTTCATCGGGGACCCCTCTTCCATCTTCCTCCGTGAGGTCGTATAGGTCGATCTGGTGATTGCACTCCTGCAAGGGACACCACCATCGACCATCTACGTCTGGCAAGAGGGGCGGCAGCTGCAGCTGCCATGGTATTTGTTCGGCTGCCTCTTCTGCAAGCTGGTTGTCTGAATCATTATCCTCCGCGTCTGATGACTCCAAGAAATCTGATGCGTATTCTGCACCACCTGGAGCATCTCCCTCACTTGCAGAATCCGATGAAAACCTCGGCCCCATTCCGCGCTCTGACCTGGCTCGTGCGAGCTCGAGCTTACGAGCTACAATCCCGTTTTCCTTGCCAGTGACTGGGTTTTTTCTGACCAGCTCGTCGAGTTGATCCTCGCCGTCCTCATCCTCTTCAGAGGATTCTGCTTCTGCCTCCTCTCCTTCAGGCCAGCCCCACCTCACCCCCTGCCTAGCAGCTTCCTTTCTTTGTTTCCGCACCTCTTTCCTGAACGTTTCCCAGGACTTGATATCAAACAGCTTGTTCCTCCTCACTTCGTTGTTCGTAATGAGCCACCCAGCGTGTGCAGCGAATAACCCGAGTATCTCGCTCATGTGAGGCTTGAGAAGGTGACGCGGTGTGATTGTCTTTCCCGTTTCGTCGACATCCGAATCGTCCTCATCGAAAATGAGCCGTCGATATTTGTCTTCGGATGGACATGCAAATCCCGCGATGTATTTTTCCACAAACCACCTCGGTGTTCGCTTCTTGGGGGGGACGTACGGATATTGTTTGCCAATTTTTTCCATAAGCGCAAGAAGTCGCCATCGCCAAAAGAAATTTTCAGAACGTGAATAGGTTTCCACGTCCATGGTGGCTATCTGGTAAACACGGTTACTGTAGGTAGACGTTGAGCAAATACATGTCAGAAAATATCATATACACACACTCACTGATCTTTCGAGCTCCACAGCAGTCCATTTGGTACACGGGAAGCTAACGTCCGAGCATCACTCCCAGACCAGCATTGAAGATGGGGCGTAACGTACAATGCATGTAATTCGCTGGCATGTTCTTCTCGCCCTGGATCAGAACCGTGAGCTTCGTTTCTTCCTCTTTTCGCCATGTCGAATCGTCCGATCTCGTGAGGAGCTTGCTCTCGAAGAGACCTTCCAACGTCAAGTGTGGCAGCCTACGTCCCCCCTCTCGCAATGCACGTTCGTTAGCGCGTAGATTGAGTTCGGTCTCAATCGTCTTGAGGCCAAGATCAGAGAGCCACTCAGGATCGACTATCTTCAGGATGCCACGGAAACGAAACTTGCGATCGTCTTGTCCCTCCAAAGGATGCTCGGACTCGTCGAGGCTGAAGGAGAGAAAAAAACGTTGTTAGAACTGAACAGTCGGTCAGAATAAGTGGAATCGTAGCTGTACCCGATGACATGACCGTCGTGTTCGAGGATGAACGAGTACAATACGAGTTGGCTAGCGCCCTTCATCTGACATACTGTTTCGTGTAGAATATCACGGTCGCGATATGGTCCTAGGGGCTCTTGGAGAAGGTCTTCGAGGACTTTGTGATTGATCATGTTGATTGTCTGGTACCCGAGTTGCAAAAGAGAGGGTTTGACGATTATACGAGTTCGGTGGATTGTTTTGACGCCTCCTGTGTAACATTATCATTCAAGTTCACGTCTCGTTATGGAGCGGATTTCGATTAGCTAGCTACTTCCGTGCACGTGTACATGACAGAAACAATTGTAACAGCAAATGATTTACCAAAGTATGCAATGAGTTGATGTTCAATGAGATATCAATGGGGAGTAATATGCTTCAAGGAATTAGGTAGATGGACGACAAGACACAAGGGGAAGAAGCAAATCGAAATTATATCATAAACAGAACAACGACTAGAAAGTCGAATGGGACACTCAGGGAGTTGTCGAGTGAAACGAGATGGGTGGGGGCAGATAGTAATGTCCCAGATGATTAGGCAGATGTGGGCTGTTGCGCCTGCGAACGTGTTGCCCAATTAAAGAGGTGACGCATATCGCTTGAAGGCGGAGTATCAGCTGGCTGCTTGGGTTCAACAAGCAGACTGCACCATTCCCGCAGTCAGTACGGCGACGGTTCAGTGATAGCTACGGACACACCTCCTCCTATATAGGTCTTGAAGATCACCATGGTGTTTAGAGTTCTCGAAAGCAAAGTTCAGATACTCCTGAACTTCGGGGATCTTCTTGAGGTTGTAAGGCACTTGGAAGCGCTGCATATCTATCCATGAAGTCAATAACTCAACGCCACTCGAATGGTGGGGACAAGTCGATGACCTTGAATAATACGAGCCAGCTTATGGTACTTGTTGAAGTTCAGTAGTTTCTTGCCTGGGACCAATGGTGAATCTCGGTACGAGGGATTACCCTCTCGACAAAATGTCACGTCTGTCAAATAAAGTCCTGTTTGCGCGACGGAGTGAGTATATAGAACTTCGTCGTGTAAGCAGTTAACCTCACCTAAAAAGGGCACGGCAGGCGGGGCAGTATTCCGAAGTTTATTGCGATACTCATGGTAATTGCGACTATGATCCGCCAACCGTCGTAATGTCTCCAACTGCAGCTTGTTCTTCTGGGGAACGCCCTGAGAACTTCTCAGCATATAAATAATGGACGTCTCACAAGCCCCACTCACAAGCCACGTCTGGTGCAGACGAGAAATAGTCGAGGAGTCAAGCGCTGCGAGAATCGAGCGGGGGGTGCTGAAATTGTGTAGTGATGTACATCGCTACATAAAAATTCAGTCCAATCTCAACAAAAATCTCAACAAGAACACTTACGTCCGCAACCTTGATGAAAAACTTGACCAACAGTGTCCGTTTTTTGATGTCATGTTCGTTTAGAATATTCTCAGCGACCCAGCCCGTGATCACCGTGCTCAAGGAAGTGACAGCCCTAACATTCACAGGCGGTTTTGCTCCCTCCTGTCCTGTCTCCAGCACTTCTTCAGGTTGGATTGCGCAATAGAGATCACACTCCGTGATCGTCAACTGTCTTGCTAGCTCCAGAGCGTCAAATTCGGTGACGGTGACGGAGTCGAAATTCTTGTTCCGTAAATTCGAGAGCAATGCCTTGGTCATCATAGGTCGAGGGATCTCAGAAGGGGAGAAAGTCGGTGGATTGATAGACATCCCTGGGTCACGGGCTCGCTCACTCCTCGGGCTAATTAAATTCGCGTTCGCATCCTGGCGCATGGCAATGAGATCAAGAATGCGCTGGGATGGCCCGGTGAAGTACTGTTGTAGTGCTTCGCGAGTGAAAGACTCCAAGTGTCGGAGAACCACATCATCGACACCTGAGCGCCAGTACGTTTCCAACCAGCTCTTGACAAAGTTGGACACGCGAAGGCGGATAGGAATACCCTTGTACTGCTGCCACCGAAGCATATCTTCCTCCGAGAGACCGGCGGGAGGCATGACATTGTACCGATGAATAAGGGATTGGACAAGTTCCATTGGCGTTGAGAACAGCCGGAACGTCAAGAAGAATACGGCGGAGAAAGCGGGATCGACGATGCTATCATGGGGTATCATCTTCTCGACGAGAACATCTAAAGATGCAGCGACAAGATGACCATCAGCATTGTAGATGACATCCTCGACCGAGTGGTCATGACCCAGAGGGTCACGCTTAACATCGAGAGTAACAGGCGATTCGCCATCCTGCACGAGCTGGTCTTCTAAGCCATCCACGGTCTCCTGGTCGCCTCGAACGTCTCCAGAAACAACGTCAGTTGACTCTGGGCAAGGTGAAGCCACGTCATCTGATACAGCTGGGTCAGCTCTCAAACACGACGAGGTGTCTTGTTCATCTAGAGAAGTAGGTGCGGTATCCTGCGAGCTATCAGATGATTTTGAGTGGCCGGTGAGTACGGATGAATCCGAAGACATCTCCTGGATCTGTGTCAGAGTATTTGGCACATGGCTCGTTGGTACTTGACCCTGAACGGTGACATCCTCCTCATCGACGCTGCTTCGGTATGACTGGTGTAGGGAAGACCCACTGCGCTGGCTTCGCGAAAACTTACTCGTCGTGAATGGGGCAGGATTCGAGTCTGACCTCGCTGGGACTTGGATGACGAACTGCTGTTCCAATGAGGTTCGACTCAGACATATCTTGACCGCGGCAACGCAGTCGGCACCAGCTTTGCAAGCAGCCGTAGCTGAACGGATCAATGATGCCTTCTCTGCTTCCTCCGTAACATCCGGCAAAAGCGGAAACATAAGAAGTCGAACAGACTCTGCAAGCGAACTTGTCACATTATACAGTCCCTCCTTCGCTGCTTTAAGATTGCCGATTTTATGTTTGGGAATTTCCGGGTGCCGCATGACCGCTTCGACAATGGTAAGGAGTTTACAGACCATTTCGACGATCTCTCGCACCAGTTCATACATATGGCCTGTACTGGATGCATGAGACGAGCGTGAATGGGAATGTGCGTGACCTATAAACGCCGCGATGGTTGAGAGGTATTGATCATGGGTATGTTTGAGTGCTTCCATAACTTCGGAGGAAGTGGAAGGTCCCGAAGGGAAAGAGGGTAATACAGGGGGCTTGGATGATTCGGTGGAAGAGAACGACGAAGACGAAGAAATACTGCTTATTGACAGCATGGCCGGTTTGTGGCGATTAGTGGCGTCGTGGATGAGGTATTGCTCTTTCTTCGCACGGGTAACAACCATTCGATGAGGGAGTAAGGGAGCAACCGAGGAATTTGAGTCTCGGTACGATAGCACTTTGCGCTGAGATCGGAGGTCACCGAGGCTCTTTACACGAGAAGCCATCCTGGCGGAACCCGTCGTTTCGTAGTCCTGTAACATCAAATTTCTCAAACCAGACAGTTCACCTGATAGGTGGAGGAATTCTGCTGGTGATATTGAAAAAGTCGTCATGGGATCTGGAGAGGCACGCCCAAGCTGCAAGTGTGTCGACGTGACGCTGTCAGTAGGCGAAGACTGTCCCCTCTCCGGGAGTTCAATGCCGCACTGCACTGCCACTGCCAAGAACCGCCGAACTTGGGAAAATACCTGACCGCCGAGCTTGAGCATTCCCTCAATCTCTGCATCCCGAGCATCTTCGTCGCACGCCTCATCCGAAGCTCTCCTTGCCTGCGAGACCAGTGCAGCCAGAACGGATAGAATTTGTTTTCGTTCAAAAGCGAGAGAGGGGAAGCGCTTCAGCAATGGTGCCTCACGGGGCAGGCACTCGACAGAGGAGAGGATGAACCGAACGCAAGATATAATGCATGCTGTGGATGGCTGAAAGTGTGTTACGCGATTAGACCTAACCGCACTTTGCAGGAGGGATAGACTCTGTAACAAATTGACCATTAAAGGGGGACAATATGACGCGATGTCAGGACCCAAAGCTTCCGTGACCAGGGGACGATGATCCTTGCGAGACAAGCCGCGCAAGGGTGTAGTAGCCCATGATGCAGCTGATACAGCTGACATTGTGTGCGCATGACGAGAGGGTTGACGAAGCTGTGAAAATTGATCATTGAAGTTGATCCGAAGCAACCGTGATAACTAAGGGACACTCACCGAGGGGCGAAGCTGTTCCTCGGTCAGAGAAATCACGCGTTCGTCGGCACTGACATAATTACTCGGAAACCATCCTCTCTGACCCTGTAGTTCGCCATCCCACCAGCCACTAGAGTCACGATTAAATACGCGGATGACCTGACCAGCGCGAAAGGAGAGACACGTCGCGTTTTGATGCTGAGGGACAAAATCGTGGAGTGCCAGTACATACTCGGGCGCAGATGGCTGAACCCTAACCGTTTCATCTGCGGAAGGGCTGGGTGGGCTGGAGATGGAGTGGGGAGTGGGCTGCGGGGATTCCGTGTTGGGCTCGGGTAGATGGAGAGAGGAGGAGGAAGCAGATGCGGAGGAAGAAGGGCAAGGAGATACGACCGAGATTGAAGAACTGGTGGATGCTGTGGATCCACTGCGCGCACGCGCGCCATTCGAGCGAGATGGGGAAGGGAGAGTCGCAGATGTTACGTTTGAAGGACCTGCCGATCTTTCCGATACTATAACAATTTCTCTGCGTACATCGGTGTTGACGTGAAGACGAGACTGGACCATTATCAAGCTGATGACGGACTAGGAGGGCTGGTATCGACCAGCGGAGGAGAAGTAGGGAGTGGATACAGAGCGATATGAATACAGAGAAGGGGTCGTGACTGTCGTGAGCGGGGTCGAGTGTCCAACATATGTCAGACTCGGCGACGGGGGGGGGGGGGATTGTTGTACAACAACACGCCAAAACACGTCTCATCCCATCACAACATATACTTTATTTTAAAATACCTGACACGTCGTGTCATGTACCAAAACCCGACTATCACAGCGAATCCCCCGACTATCCCTGCCCCAATGTACCCAGAGCTTTCATTCGCCTTTGCAACTTCAGTATCATCCCCATCAACCGCCGTGCTCGACTCACCTGTGCCCAACCCCTCCACCACCTTCCTGCCAGTCCACCTCCGTCAGGGGCGGATGCTGCCACCTGACATCTGCCACAATTTGCCCCAATTAGTCCCATGATCTCAATGAGCGATATGCTAAGGAGGATCAGCCGTGTCATCGGCCAGCGGACTGCAACTTCATTCACGGACCTAAACGCAAGCAAAATACTCATTGTCGTCAGGACGATGCTCAGTTCCGACATCGTGCTTCGTTTGACCAGCGTCATGCGATCGTTTTGCTCTCGTCCCGATCCGTCACTGTCACTGTCGTGTCTCGCGTTGTCCACTGTCTTGCTCTCTGTTTCGACTGCATCGCGGGCCTGATTGACTGGAGGGACAGCGACCGCTTCGTTTGCTGTCGCAGGGCACACCCCCACTGCCCTTCCCCCAGTAGAAGACACTTCGCAATGCATGTTCACAGATCGCGCGTCGCCAGCTCTCAAAGGAAAACTCCTTGGCTCAAAAATCCTCCACGAGTGGCCAGCAAATCCAGTGTACGAATAGAGCATCAGTATGGAATCGAGTGAATCAACCAAGGTCATGCCTGCAGTGAATAATAACTTTTCACAAGCATCAACTACACCAAGTAATGGAAAGGAAGCTGGGAGGTCTCACAGGCAAGATGATGACATCTAGAGGAGATATCTGCGTGTTGTTACCGCCCTCTTTTGCCAGTGCAGAGATGGCGAGTAGGGCAATTGAAGATGCAGTGTCGAACCCTATGTATAAAGGAATTCAGGACTCTACATCCACGAGGAACAACAAGATTCACCAAGGCCAAATAGGACACCCACAGGG
>QFEF01004844.1:0-15932 GCA_003316035.1 Neoboletus subvelutipes | reverse complement strand
GGTGTCGCGGGTGATATGTTTGACGAATGTGGAAGAGGTCGCCTCAAGGTGGACGGTCACGAGAACGAGAAGGAAGACGGCGAGGAGTGGCCAGAGATCTGTGGGTGCACGATTAGCGTCCGACAGAGTGAGGATATCGTGTCTATCTGGAATCGTGTCGAGGCGGATATGAAAGTACGTGAAAAGATCAGGTGGGTACAACGCCGTCACTCGTTTCTATCGGAAAGCAGCGCTAGCTCTGAGACTCATGACGATGCATTGGACAGGGATACAATACGCTTGGTCCTCAATTTACCTGCTTCTACAATAATGGAGTACAAATCGAACAATGGTACTTCGTTTCTTACTTCTTCCTGGTATCTTTGTCCGGTTAACTTGATGTACTCGATGCAGACTCAATGCAGGACAAGTCCTCATTTCGTAACTCTGCCATTGAACGCACGCCTCCCGTTCCCTGATTGACTGCCACATCGGGGCTGAGCACTTGGTGGTAGCCAGAGTTGACTAGGACTACTTGGCAGCGATCCACTCATTGTCTTTTGTCACGGACTTGAAACTACTCGATCATATGCGCGGACATACAGATTGGAGTTTGTCCGAGATGTACATCTTTACATTCGACGGGGGGAGCACTCCCGCCGCAATGATGATCACAATCATTGACATTCCTCGAAGTTATACGGTTAGCAGTGGGCTGAGAGGTCACACATTGACAAGGGAGTGAGAGGACACAGTTTAACGAGAATACAACGCGACAAGATGTAGCCCTTGAAATTTGCGAGGATGCGTTCAAGCGTGGGTGAGTCGCAGGTCATACAAGGTTTTCCCATAGTAAGCACCGGCACCAGCGCTGGTCAGCGCCAGAACGATGGGAACAGGTCCCTTGGTAACACGGGGGAGTGAGGACAGTAACAAAAGGGCGGATGCACCTATTCGACAATACAAAAAGTTAATGAAAGGGACTTGGCAGTGGCAGGGGAACCTCACCAAGAGCGCCCTCGATTCCATTAGGAGCACCTTTCTTGATTTGCTCCGCACTCCAGAAGTAGAGTGCACCGACACTAGACGCGGGGTGATGAATTGTCGGCGGAAGGTCCACAAGAGAGTATGAGCCTACCCAATTCCAGCTATGAGGGAGGGGAGAGAGCGTGTCCTAAGATAGCCCGTCAACCCGCCGGTGACGCACAATGCCCCGACCGAGTACGCTGGGATGGCCGACTGCGGAACTGGCATGTCAGCTCTAGAATATGAACGAGTTTGAATAAGCTTGCCATGGTATACTGGATATTCGAGTAGGCTTACAGATACAAGTTTGAATGAGAACGTAGTTTCAAGAGGGCGTGTGATTACAGTTGCATTACGCTACGGTTTATTAGTCACATCTTGTACTCCGAACGGTCCGACGCGCATCCGAGCGCATCTCAGTGGTACACCATGCCGCTTCCCCAGAAGAACAAGGAGTATGGTACTAGAGAGTATTGGTGAGCCTACACAGAGCTCTTCTCCGTTGACCACCTCCTGATCATTTAATCGAGCAGGGATTCGAGATACTCCCAGTGTGTCTCCGCCACGCATAAGTCTGACGGATTACCTGACTGAGAATGATAGAGAAGATTCAGACACCTCTTTTGACTGGTTCAAATCCTATGCCGATCTTGCTGCCCATATACGCCGCTTGATACCTAACAAGACGGCCAGGATATTGATGCTCGGATGCGGAAACTCAAAGTTCTCGGAAGACGTAGGTAAATAATTACTGCCAATTCGCGGCGTTGACGCATGGCTTGCTAGATGTGGGAGGATGGCTACAGAAATATTGTCAACATTGACGTCCGTCATCGAGTTGCCACCAACAATGGCCTGTCTCCATTTTCACCATTTCACAGTATTCGGCGGTCGTCATCGAACAGATGCGAGCGCGTCATGCCGAGTTGCGACCAGATATGGAGTGTGCGTACTGGCGTGATTTGGAGTATACCTTGATCCTGTACTCATGATTTTGTTGCAGGGCATGAGATGGATGTCCGAGCTTTGTCGTTAGAAGATGCTTCTTTCGACATCGCAATCGATAAAGGTGGTGTAATTCTGCATGGCATTTCCCCTAGCTTGGTGTAACCACACCCCGCAAAAGGAACCATGGATGCAATGATGACGTCTTCTGCCGATGTTTGGGTCTGTGCATATCCAACGATGTTTTGAACACCAGACTCAGGGCATGCCAGGATCCTCCAGAAGATGTCATCAGGGACTGCACTGCAGAGGTATCCGAAGTGCTCAGGTGCATTCCTTCTCCTTATTATCTCGTGTGACTAGAACGTTTATCTCATTTCTTGCCAGGATCCTCCGACCATCCGGCACCTTTCTCTATATCACGTTTGGTCAACCCCATTTCCGTCGAAGGTTTCTTACAGGTCCGCATTCTTCTGGAACCAGACTAGAAATAAAGGAGCTCGGGGAATCCTTCCATTATTATATGTACATCTTGCGTAAAGTGGCTTAGATTGGGTGTCATGGAGGCTTGCAGAGTCGTCTTTGAGTTAGAATTGCTGTTGCCAGCTATGTCCACAGATATATGAAATTTCGCGATCAAGCCGCAGTCGAAATTTTCTCGAGGGGCTTGTGGGCTTCCAGGTATCTTGGCAATCATGCTAGTGGTGGCGTCCGGTGAGTCGGTGCCGATATGCATCTGACTTCCATCGCGAACTACATCGTCTGCCCTTAGCCGGAACGAAAGGGTTATACCTGCGCATCCTTTCTGTCTCTCACTCTCATCAATTAGCACGAGGAATTTCAACGTCCCAGCGTAAGGGAGCGTGGTCGCTTCACGTAGAACTGCATGGAGGAGCTACTATCCTCCATGTCATAGTGCATCATGTGGGCATACTTAGCCCATGATCAACCAGGCAAGAATCTGCATCGCGCATTGTTTAGATGTCACGTAGAGATGATTTCTGAAATTTCGTATCAAAAAAGGTTGACCAGGAGTGTGATGCGAGCTTTGACATGATACGTGTTGGATATCGAATCCGAAGTATGATCTGCTCTCAAGACATACCGACATTTTTCCATGCAGGATGATAGCCATGTCGTATCTAGATTCAAATAAGAATGGTTCATTAACGAGCAGATTCATCGATCGACTGGCGAGTCAGTGAAAAGCGAGGCTTCTCAAGGACCTTGCGCTTTGTCGGCATAACTATAGTTGCCTGCTTAGTGAGCTCCGGTAGACCCAGACCCGTGATTGGCATCTAGAAAATGAATGTTCTCATTAATGATGAGGCAAATGACCACAAGGGTGAACCTCGACTATGATTAGAAACACTACAAATCTACCTTCGTCAGAATAAGAACTTGACATTCTTGTAGAATGCCAGCATGGGATTCTCCCCATTCCTGAGTCGTGTCTTGTCTAAGTCGCCATAAGTCTCCATGAACTCTACGTGGCTAAAAACGCTACTCCTTCTTTCTCCTACGGGCAATCCACTCGCAGACTTGATACCATCAAGCGGGGAGCGACGGGATGATGGGGAGAAGAAACGTGAGTCGAGTGAAAGGGGGGATGTGTCGGAGGCGGAAGGTGACAGACGCGCATGCCTCAGATCAAAGGGGTCATCGTCGGTACCAACCGACTGTTCGAGGATGCATTCATACATGTCTCGCAGCTGCTCAAACGCGGTGGGGAATAAGATGTCGAAGTAACCTTGGCGAACGAAGATCGTTTTACAGGGTACCATTGTCCCGCGCACGCTCGTCTGTACAACGGGTGCATTTACACCTGGGACTGCGTCAGGCAGGGAGGAGAAGTCCGTGAGAAGTAGACGATGACGGGGGAAATGTGTGCGGAGCAGACGAAGAAGAGAGAGCTGGCGCGTAGGTATGTATTCCGGGGGCGATAGGTTCGGCGCGAAGGGAAGGGTCGTGTATACTCTTCTCAACGAGGAAGTACGAAGGTACCATGGCAAAGGAGGTTGGCGCTTTATGCGTCGGCGAAGAGAGAGAAAGGATGCGATGAGGGGGTCAGTGACCTTTGTGTAATACGGTATGAATTCGCCCTCCGCGTCGATGGCGACTAAACCCTGGAGGGGCTCCAATGTACGAATGTCGTATCGTACGAGATCATGAGCAAAATTGTCCACTACCTCAGTAGCGAGGATATAACATGGTGCGTATTCTGTCTTGGTCCAGGAAAAGACGCTTCGATGCTCTACACTGACTGTGCGTTGTCCATGACCTGCGCGACGTAAGCGGGTCCGTTGAGCGTTCGCGAGCGGGGCACTAATCTCAATGATGGTGTAGACTGTGCGGTCATAGACTTCGGGATAGTGTGCACGAAGATGGTTGAGAGTGTTCAACGCCAGAGTACCGTTTCCAGCTCCAAGCTCGTAAATCTTGAAATCTTCATAAGGAAAGTATTTCAGGAGATATTCGGACACGAGACACTGAGCAATGGCTTGACCATACCATGGCTAGATTAACTTTGAGAGTTGAAAGGACGAGGAAGTGAGCTCACACCCACCTTGAACAACTCAGTAGGTGTATGCCAAATTTGCCTGCCAGGGCCATCTATCTCTGACGAGCTGCCACATTCTACGTAGCGGCGCGCGACAGCTGCCTCAAACTGTGCAGTGTCTTTGAAGCCGTTGAAGTCGAATCCCTCGTTTTCCTCTCCAGGCGCTGTGAAGATGGTGGCTTGCTTGGAGAAATAACCATAGTACGGATTGTATAGTGAGTCTTCGATGAAGTCGCGTACGAGCATACGGGCGCGTGTTGGTGGGGCAGTAAACTTGGCCGCGTCATTAGAGGTGACAAGTGGATAGGAAAGGTATTCCCGGGGGACATCCGCAGAAAACGCGACCTCGGGATTGAAATTGAACTTGTCAGCTTTATGGGGTGATGGTCTGTCTACCCCAGGAATTGAAGACGTCGCAAAATAAGCCCTGAGGTATTGTCGCCGTTGACAACAGCGCCGAGCTTGCCTCAGCGTTGTCGGGAGCATGGAACGAGCGTTGACGCAGTCGAGCGGGACGGGAAAACACACGCCACGATGTCAAGTTTCCGCTCAAATCTAATCGGCTTCCCGTCGGATCCTCGATCAGACTCGCACTATCCAACATTAACATTTTATCATTCTAGATTTACTCGACCAAGATGGAGTCCGTCGAGCGCAGTGTTCACTCTTGGATAGCCTCCGGAAAAGACACCGAAGTGGAGAAGCTCGTCGTAGGCATGTACCTGACTGTAGATGCCATCCTCTACCACATCATGATTGTCGTCTCCAGGCATCTCGTCAGGTAGCTTCACTTTCCTGGATATTGTCAAGGCTCTCGGCGAGTACTTGACGTCGGAAGAGGATCACCTGCGGACTAAAGGTGCGTCTTTCGGCAGTATTGGCTGAGGCTCCTCCGACGTGTAATAGGCGTGCAGGTACTTTCTCTGGTGATCGAGCGGTGTCCTAGGGACAAGCTCAATAGACAAGCAAGTATGAACATTCGTAGAGATTCCGAGTCTCCTCGCATTCCTGATAATAACATCTTCCAGTCCGAGTTCTGACTACATTCTATTGTTCCAAGCTGGAGGACACAGAAACGATTACGCCAGCACTCAGCGGACTCTCTCACCTCGTCACCTTCACCTCTTTTTCGTCCCTTGAGGTCTCTGATGTTCTTTCTGCGTAGGTTTCACCCTTGCATCACCCGTTGCAATTCACATCTATCGTTCAGAATCTTCCAACATGTTAAGATGCAATCATTGGTGCAATCTACCCGTTTCTATGTCTATAACATCGTAGACGCTCTCATCAACACCTATGGGGACCATCTTAAAAACACGGGGGAACAATTTCTTTCAGGTTATGCGGGTCTGGCATCTGGAGAAAAAGATCCCCGCAACCTCCTCGTCGCGTTCAAAATTGCCCGCGTGATTCTGACTGAATTTGATATATCGAAGCATGTCGAGGTAGGTGCACGACTTGGGGAATGATCACCGGAAACATGAACGTCGCCTTACGCGAGCCAGGACTACTTTGACATCACCTTTTGCTACTATCCCATCACCTTCCATCCTCCCCCGAACGATCCATATAGAATCAACATCGATGATCTCAAAGATTCGCTTAGGTATGTTTTAACCTTCCTGCTCTCTAGTCTCCGATTTACCTGTGGGCTGGGGAATGCGCCGCTGGGGCACCTTTAACAGAGCATGTCTCAGTGCGCCCGCTTTCGGGTCCCTTGGCATTACTATGTTCCTTGAGAAGCTTGCCATTGGGTCCTCGATAACCAAGGTTTGTGTTTCCTTCAATATTCATCGCCAAGTAACACGATTGAATCGTGTATAGCGGGACGTATTACAAACGATGGCCGTTTGTTTTCCAGTTTACGGGATTGACGTAGCAAGGGAATTTTGGCGGAAAGTCTGGAGTGCGTTGAAACTCGAGGTATGTATTCCGTTGATACACACCCCATTGACGGACCATGCTCCCAGATTTTCCAACCTACGGACCCTTTGACCGAAGAAACAGCTTTGGACACCTTACGCACCTTCGTTCGTGTCCTTCTGTCAAGTCCGTCCAATGATACCGACGATGCCACCGACGTGGTTGTTAAAACGATCTGCTCCGACTCTCTTGAGGCCATTGGGAAACCCGAGAAAGAACAAGCGAAAGCAAGTATCAAAGTCTTGTGTACATTTATCTATGAACCTTGTATGTCAACTTTACTTTCTCAATGGTGGGTTGATGATGGGAACTGACTTAACCAATCAGCGAAACTCGGAAATGATGCGATTAAAGGTGCAATTGACAAATTAACTGGATTGTTCCATGATCCAGGAGAAGTCTCGAATCGAGCAGCAGTAATTATGCTCTTGACCGACTTCCTGAACGCTTTAGTACCTTCCTCGACGACAACCGAACAACCTTCAGGGAATCTTCCCTCACTCACATCTTCCCTTCTGGGGTCCCGCAAGGACACTGTACTTGGGGTGCTGGTCGTCGGATTAAAGTCTTCTTCAACACGTTTGCCTGCGATTCACGGACTCTCAAGTCTGATACGACTTCCCACTCTCCTGACAGACACCGAGCTGGGATACATAGTACATGAAATTGGGGAGTTCGTTGGGAAGGAGCCTGACGAGGTTGAGGATGTTACGTGCGTAACTCCATCCGGAATATCTCCACCTTGCGTTCTTCCAGAGGATTCTGATGTTGTCTCAGTAACGATGTCCTCTCACTGCTGTCTTCCATCGCCCTCATGGCTCCACACCATCTCACGGATCAAACTCTCCCCTCGTTGTTTGCCATGCTCCCTGAACAAGCACCTTCTATAGATGCTCAGTCCGAGCGTGCGGAGTATTGGCGTGCCCTTTGCGCCTTGAGCAAGCTTTGCCTACAACCAACTCTGTTTGAAACTCTAGTTATCCGGCTTACAGCCAAGCTGGAGCTGCTTTGTTCTCTATCTGCGTCGCTGGGAGCCTCACCTGGAGAAACGACGAGGGTTGAGGAAGCTGAACATAGTGCTGCATACGCGCATGCACTTCTACTGACCCTTGCAAATACGCTTTCAGTAAAAGTCACTAAAGAACGACCTGATCCAGATGTCCCTAAGTATGTCGACCGACTACTTCCTCACCTTTTCCGGCTTTTCCTCGAGGCTGCGGTAACAGGCGAACAAAGAATCATGGAGGATCAAAGGCTACTGCGTGTTGGTGCACGGATTGTGAAGTTGGTGGTGGAAGCACTATCCGTCGAGTATGTTATGCATCCCTTGCATGCTCGTACATTCACGACCCCGCATAGACAACAACAAAAATTCATTGATGGAGTGGGTGCAGCTTTCCTTCACGGCCAAGTTAAAGCTGTTACTGGAGGAGGATTTCCTTCCCTCACAGAGGAGTTCAGACCCACTCACGTTAGTATAATTGCTCGTTTGTTTTGGCCGAGATATTGACCACTGTACAGGCTGATGCTAGCGCGCGTCAGCGAGAAACAGTGGTTCTTTTTGCAGCAGCGCATGTTCCTATTCGTAAGGAGGTACGCAATCTTTTCCATATATTCGTATGACGTGCGTTTTTAAGTCTTGGCTTCCTAGGTGTCTGTGATGAAGAATTCGGATGCTAAAGGACAGTTCACCATATCAGCATTTCTCAGAAATCTGGTTCGGTGGTGCGATTTATCCACCTGTAGCACCTTACAAAGAGAGGCTGCATCCGAGCTATTTTCGACACTGGTGAACAAATACACGAATGGTGTGTCATTTAGACTTATCCGCAATATGCTTAGCTGTAACTTTCCGTGGAGATGTTTCCGGTTTCCTGGATGAAATGCTGACAAGCTACTGCTCGACCACTCTCAATAATCCCCGCGTTCCTCCCGAAGCACGGCGTAAGGCCATAGACAACTGGGTTTGGGTAAGATTACACTTGAACTGCCAATCCGTGTCGGATTACTGAAATTGAATGTAGATAAGTAGAGGCTTGGTAGTCCAGTCCCATCCTTTGGTGTCATCGTTCATCGACTCCCTGTTCACTCTTCTTGATGACGAAGCCGTAGCCTGGGATGCAGCACGCGCACTTGGCGCATTGATAGTAGATGATGGAGTTCTGACTAAACGCAACGGTGCTGTACTGAAGGTAGGCGAGAACAACCCTAAGAATGCTGCAGAGTGTCCTCACTTCAATTTAGATTCTTCATGTTCAGAAATATTTCAATCTTGTGTTACCAAAGGTAATAGATAGTGCGAACAACGTTGATGGTGTGTCGTTACATGTTCCTGTTACATCACCATGATTTTGATGAGTGAACCTCCTAGGAACGAAGCGAGAGACAGCCTATCTCATTGCTCTCGCGTCTCTCGTCAGTACAGTTCCGAAGTTATTGTACGGAACACAGATGCCCACTGTGCGTACATGCCCTACAAAAGTTCTCTTTAACTCATGTATGACCCCGTAGCTTATGCCTCTTCTACTCCGCGGACTTGAGGTGACGAATCCTGAAACGCGTTGGCAAATCATCGAGATATTCTCGAATAATATCAGCACTTGCAAGGACGAGAAATTATTGTCGACATACGCTTCCACCCTCGTAATTACCATGCTCAAAAATTGCACGGTTGTGGATATGCCAGAACCTGTGAGTGATGAATATCTAACATAATATTCCATCGGTCATCCGACGACGATGTACAGAAAGTTCGTGTGGCGGCTTTGAAGTACCTGGCGCTACTGCCGGGCGCAGTACGCTATGACTTGCTTCACCCATACAAGGCCCGCGTTTTGAAGGAGCTTGCAAAGGCATTGGATGATCCCAAAAGAGCAGTGAGAAAAGAAGCAGTAGATGCTCGGTTTGTCCTTTCGTCTATCACTCATTTATACTGATTGCTGACGACGATCCGACTTGATAGGACGAAGTGGTGAGGCATCCCTACGGACAGGGTGAATCGGCTAACTGTAAAACGGATAGGTACAAATACAGTGGTTAAGCCACCGCACCAATCTATACACGATAGGACAGGAGGTGATAGGGAAACGAGGGCAGGACAAGCTGTAGATTTAGAAGCAGCTACTAAGTAATGGCAGGCCCAATGATTCGAATGTGTGACAGGATGGAAATTATCTTGCTTAAACTTTGCTTTGGTACTGATCATACACCCAAAGTCGTGGAGCAAGAACTTGAAGGGATCTTGTCGCGTGGCGGCCGGTTTATGATTTCTAGCATCGCGATCAAAGTGCAGATACGCTGTTCGATTTTACTCGATGAAAGATTCCATTCATTTCAGAGTATTATTTTGCTCTGGTCGGGGTTGTTGTCGTTGGATTTCGGTCGCCGCGTGAAAAGGGTGGCGATGATCGGAAAGCTTGCTCGTGACCGAGCTCCGACGTAGTACATAGTAGCAGTACACTTTTGCAGCGGTCACCAGAAGTCGACGATCATGTGGGTCAGTGTCTTCACGCTCTTTCGTTAACCGACTTGGGTTGATCACTGAATTGCTAGACTGAACATCGCAATCCCGAAGGACGGACTTACTGGTTCAACACAGCAACTCGAGAGAGCGTTTGGGAGAAACCAGACGGTAAGCACCGATCATATAACTGGCCGAATACCATCTTAACTTTATCACAGACCTTAAAACTCCATTCGAGGTTAGATATTTTCTCTCGGTTTACAATCTCTGCTTAGCCTTATATCACAGCGCGCCCTGACAAAAACAACATGGAAGGAATATTTCTCTGGAGGAAGGAAATATTATTATAATGTGTGCACCATTCGTTTGTTTCTTCGTTTCAGCTCAACACTCAACCATATGTCTGCCTAGACGGAAACCAAAGAATCCAAGTGGGACATGCCAGATGAGCTCCTACTTCTCCTCGAGAAGGTGGAGAAAGAAGCCCAAGGTAGTCAGCTCGTGCTGGCCAATACCGTGTAAGGTCGTTTTTCTATTGTTCCGTGGTTTACAGGATAATTCTTTTCTTCTTCTTCCAGTCCCACAGCATCATCCGCTGTCGCCCAAAATTCCACCACCCAATCCGCTGGTACCCCAGCCACGACAACCCTCGCAGATGGCGCAGATGGCACGGTTGCTCACCCTGGTTCGGTCCTTCCATTCTCCTCGGGCAGTGTCCTTCCCGCGCGACCAAACCTCCCTGATGATCCGGTGATTCCCCACAACGGCTTTGCAACCTTTGAAGAGGGCGAAAAGGCATTTATGCATTTGTTGAGGAAAGCAGGCGTTGATGCAGATTGGAGTTGGGATCAAACTATGAGGGCTATCATCACCGATCCTTTGTATAAAGCGCTGAATACACTAGCTGAGAAAAAAGCAGCTTGGCAGAAGGTTGGTGCCCATGTTCCTGGTTCTGATTCACTCTATCCTTGCATCTATTATCAGTGGAGTACTGACGACCAGTATCACAGTTTACTGATGGACTCCGTGCGAAAGAGGAAGAGGAGAGGGAAGCTCGATTGTCCAAGCTCCGTCCCGCAATAAGGAATATGCTCAGAGGCAACCCAAACGTCTTTCATTACACGACGTTCCCCACAGCCGACAAGCTCTTTTCACAACATCCAATATGGCAGCAAGCAAAGATTGAAGGAGAGAGAAAACTCATATTTGAAGAATATGTCTCTGAACTCAAACAGCGTGAAGTGGTGCGTTTTCGTTTATGATCATACATTTACTGTTTCGCTCATCGTATGTTGATCGCTGAGGGTAGCAAGAAACTCGGGCAGCTCGAGCACGCAGTATTTCCAAGATTGTAACCCTTTTCAAAGACCTAGGCGTCGATGTACTTACGCGATGGCGCAAAGCTCACGAAATGGTTATCGAATCCGAAGAATGGAAGAGTGATGAAGAGCTGCGAAGGCTCCCCACGCTAGATATACTTCTGGCGTTTGAGGACTATAGTCGAGTCAAAGAACGCGAGTTCGAGGAGCAGATGCGACGTTCCCAGGTGGAAAAGATCCGTTCGGAAAGGAAAGCGCGCGAAGCGTTCAAGGTAAATAATGCAGTTGTTGTTTACGCTCGTTGCATGGATTCGTTCTGACCACTGGCAGGCTCTCCTTCAAGAATTAATCGATGCAAACAAGATCAAGGCGCGCTCGAAATGGCGCCAGGTTTACCCCACATTCGCTTCAGATGAACGTTATCTTAATCTTCTCGGAAAACCTGGTTCCAATCCATTAGAACTTTTTTGGGATATTGTCGATCAACTAGACCAAAAGCTGGATGCGAAGATCGCTACCGCTGAGGAATGTATTCGTCGAGTAGAGGTGCCAAACGAGTCGCCGGAGGATGCGGCCAAGGTTTTGGTAGTCACCGCGCAATCGACTCTGGAGGAATTCGTGGAAAGGGTTAGAAGGGATCCCGAGTCAGGCAGAAAGTTGAATGAGGAGGACCTCCAAGAAGTGTTCCGATGCGTAAGTTTTTTCGCCTCGACTTATTTTTGTCACTCACCCATTATCAGTTGCACGACCAAGCCGTCAAGAAGCAGCAAGACGAAAAACGCCGTTATGAACGCAGGCAAAGACACCTCCAAGATGATCTCCGCTACGCACTCAAGAAACTCTCCGATCCCATCGATATCAACATACCATACGAAGCTGTAGGTCCAATTTCTTATGTATACACGTCCCTCTTTGACCCGTGCAACCCCACAAATGTTCCCAGGTCATACCCATTATTGAGCATCTTCCAGAGTACAAGGCTATTGAGGACGAAGAAGGTCGTCGTGCTGCCTTTGCCAAGTTTATGAAAAGGCAGAAAGAACGCCTCCGGGAAGCCGCGTCAGAAGACGGCGCATCTACCACAAGCAGGAAGCGAAAGGAACCGCCCCGTGACGGTGATAGAGATCGTGAGCGAGAACGCGACCGTGAGCGTGAGCGAGACAGGGACCGGGAGCGCGATCGTGATTCGTACCGCGACAAGGGGCGGGACTACGAGCGCGACAGGGACCGAGAACGCGACAGGGACCGCGGTGACCGTGACCGTGATCGCGACAGAGACAGGGACGTGCGCAGCTCTCGGCACCATCACCGTGCAGACGAACATGACACCTACTCCCGCGACCATGGACATTCGGAACGGGAAAAAGATCGAGACCGAGAGTATCGGTCTTCCAAGCACCTTCGTGACGAGCGAGATGGAAGGGATGACAGACGGCGACCCCGCCGAAGCTCAAGAGACCATGCGTATGGGCGTGGTGGGTACGATGAGGCGCCGCCTTATGGAAACGAAGATGAAGACGGAGATAAAGGCCGGGAAAAACGCGAACGAAGCAAAGATGTGGGACGCGATTTATCGAAACACGAAGACAGAGGGGAGAGGGCCGAGAAGGTATGTCAATCGGCGCTTTGGGGAATGAGTCATTGAGTTTTGTAAAGCGGGCAAGATATGACCCCGAAGTTGACGAATCGAAGGAACACAAGGGAGAGAGGTCGCGTAGGGCTGAGACCCCGGAGGAGGGGGAGATATAATGGAATGTTGGATGTACGCATCATTGACTCACCCACTCTTGGCCTCGTGACCCCTACAGTTGACTCGTCAGACTTTTGGCTCCAGTAGGTTTGTTGCTTCCTTGTGTGCATCACATAATCAGAATCATCTTTTTCTGATCACCTACAACGGTGATTAAGCCAAAGATCGGATGGTCTGGGAAACCATGTGGGACGGAGATTATGCCCACTCTGTATGAATTTGAAAGGTCTATGTTCACTTCCTTCGAAGGTGAGGCAAACTTATACGGTTTTCGCATCCCCTTTGATTGTTTTCTATGGTTTGAACTCTTTCACAATACAATTGAGACCAGACGTTGGATGCAAGCACGACGAAGGGGGAAACTACTGACCTGCGCGTGTGGGTACCATGAGCAGTGACTGGTTGACCGATCGATCAATCAAGGCACAATACGGTGAGTGAGGCTGACTTGTCGGAGTCTGACCATGATTAGACAGCTTCCTTGGAAACACCCCCGGCACGGCGCATGTACTGGCCTTGAGTTCCCACTACTCCAGTTGGCATTATGTGAATGTACGTATAAGGATCCTGTACTTTCTGAGGTGAGCGGTCGATTGTTTTCGTGTCCTCGGAGATCTATGCGCACACGTATCTCCCGCTGACCTGAAGAGTTGATGGGGTAATGAAGTAGACACTCCTGTTTGCACGAGTCGGTTTTAAATAAAAAATGATACATCAAGGCGCGCCATTCGTTGTTTCTGGTCGAAACTCCGTGTTTCGTGTTGTGAACCTCGGCATTCTTACGAGGGACGAATGGGTCCCCTTGTTCGCCTCTACCTTGACCACGACCAGTATTGGTCCCGGGGTCGCGGATGAGGATCAGTGTCCTGCAACGACAGAGGTCTAGGCTGAGATGGGCCAGTGGGTGCCGAACCGATAAGTAGAACGGGAGTGTGATCAGTCGTGGAGATCCAGATGAGGTGTGCGGTGTACTCATTCCGACGCGGTTTGAATAAGTGGCTACAAAGGTGCCAGCTAGTGAAACCGTTAGGCCAGGCTTCAGCATGAAATATCTGAGTAACCCCCCGAAAAAGCGATTCTCTGGAAGAGATCTCATGGCGAAAAGGAAGGATGAAAATGTTCACCAATAATCTCCATGTGAGTATGGATGGAAAGATGATATGCTTGTGGAGCCCATATAAGTGTCCGTCATATTTGAGTGACAGGGAGTATTACGATCTGTCATATGAACACGATCTACACCAACTGAACAAGTCATGTTCACATTTTCACCACGAACCGTGCTTTCCTAGTGAGAAATGTCGTAGGCAACACCTATAATGGACAGTGAGGGAGCTACAGGACTGTATTCCGTGGCGTTTAAGAATCCCTCAGACTCCTTGCTGAATCGAAGAACCTCCGTTCGATGATCGTCCCCAAAGACGGTGACCAACCCTTTTTGTGCCTACCCCATTTAGTGGATCTTGCACCGTTTCAGTCGCGTTATTAGCCAGTTCGTGATATAAAAGGCCAACAGGAATGGGGACAAACCTCAGTTCCACCAGAACGTAGTCAACTCGACAATGCCCGACAACTTGAAAGAAGGAATCTGCACCATCATGGAAGGAACTGGAAATTTCAGCGTCAACCCGTGGTCACAAATGCCCACGTCGACCAGGCGTGCCATTCCTTGCGGTATGATCACCATTCGATGCTAAAAGCGCTGAACTGGCTTGATTGTCGTTTGTTCCAGTAGGAGGTGAGGAAGGTGGATGCGAAAAAAGATGTGTACCTCCTCAGCGTCAGCGTCAGCGGCTACAGCTCCGCATTCATCAATGATAGGATCATCACGGCAGCCGATCTCGAAGACGAGCCCCAGGAGTGGTACATCACCTACGTCACCCAAGACGCGTATCTGTGAGTACGCATCCCATGGAGCGACAGTAGTATTGAGAAGCCACCCCAGTATCGAGGTCCAGCATTGTTCAGGGTGGTCTACCGGGATGCCAAATGAGAGGGATGCCGCATCTGTGTCAGAGAATATGGTACTTGGTCCAAAGGTTTCAGAGATCGAGTTGACCCCCGTCTTAGCTGGCCCCACGGACCCTCCACGATATTTTCCGATGCAACTGTTCAGGTTCGCATTCTCGGATTAACTTGACATCCTTTGAGTCCTTCGGTTGCATCGGAGAATAATGGTAAATGCACTGTAGTGAGAAACATGTACCGCGTGAATTGGTTGAGTTCAGATGATGTTGGATCATCCACGGCTACGCGGGTGACAAGATTGGCGTATTTGTACACTCATGAAAAAGCTACTGAAATGTCGCGTCGAGTGAAGCTTGAAAAACAAATGATCAAGAAACAAGCAATGAAGCTCTGCACTGACGTGCTAACAGTCGTATGTTTTGCACAAGACTGCACGGAAAATGGTTGACGATTAAAGTTGTGCTATGCGACGACACTAGTCAAACAGAACAACCGAGGGTATTTTCTCTTTACCCGTTATGATGACAATGGGAGGTCTGTGAACTGGATAGGCCCAACGCGTAGACGCGTGTAAGGATGTTTATTCTTGATGGTCTTTTGGTATCCCTTTCTCCGTTTCTTCTTGAAGACCACTTCCATTTTCCCTTTGGTGTGCTCTATCACGGTAGCCTCCAGTTTGACGTGGTTGCGCGGAAGAAGTGGGTCGCCTCGAAGGGTGTATTCACGTGACCCGATTTCATGAATGTCACGGAGATGGAGTATGTCACCCACACGGACGTCTTTGAGGTGAGGAACGGTGAGGACGTCGCGTGGAGTTAGAATGTATTTTCTCCCGACGACCGAGGCGATGACATATTGGGACGGCTGGGAACGGATGAGGTGCAATGCGGCGGCGGTAGAGCCCGGTGCGGAGTGGAAGGAGGAGGTCGCGACTTGACAGACATATCACGGTCAGCTGAGATTCGGAGAGAATGATGAAACGGATACGCTCACCTTTGC
>QFEF01004841.1:2496-14724 GCA_003316035.1 Neoboletus subvelutipes | reverse complement strand
AGGTCCAGACTCACCTTTAACGTTTTGAGGAAACACACACCCGACTGGACGGCAGTACAATATGAGTTGGTGAGTGAGGAGAGTCTTTCAAACATGGAACGGACTCTAGTGTAAAGCGGGAAACCAAGTGTCCTGTCTAATGGTATTGAAGTCAATGTGAAGTTGACTGGCACTTGCAAAGGTCGACCAGAATGCCGACGGACGAACAAGCATGTAAGAATGCTCAGGGAAGGGAGAAACTGACCAAAAGCATAAAACTTATCTCCCCACTTACGGGTGTGAAATTAACGTAATGGTGGAGATATCTATATACTAACGTCTGAATGATGCGGCGAAGCGTTCTTGATAAGGGGGGAATATATGAAGGAAACATGAAACGCCACCCGCGGATGATTGTCGTGTACTCGTTGGAAGCGAAAATACGTTCGGCCAACACGGAAATTGTTCAGCCCGGTGACCGTACTCAGTGAACACCCGTGGATACGGTGATTGCGTATCGCGTTGTAGGTGGAACGCATTCATGTGACAGGGGTCGATCAGTTCAAGCTGTGATACGATAAGCGCGGAAATCAGTGCAACGAGGACAGGTGAGTAGGGTAACTTCATTCCCGAGGGATGTAAGAACCAACCAAGGTATCCCTTACCCCATCCTAGGATCTTCAGATGTCTTGAAAAGTCAAGGTAGCCCGAATTACCGGATACCGTGGACTTGGTTCGCCCTGACAGATGATCGGATGCTTACAGCGCAATTCAAAAGTCAGCATCCACCATCATTTTCACGCGCCCAAGAAGGCAGAGAATGTAGGGACTATACGACCTTCAAATCGTTCACATAGATGGTGTGACATTATTAGCGGTGGCGCGATGGGAACTCACTTGTTCTTTGAGCGTCCGAACAGCCGTGCCAATGGACAGATTAAAACACGAATAGGCGGTTGGGGCAACGCGGAGCCTATCGCGCCTCGGGGTGAGAAGAGAACAAAAGAATGCATCTTGGCGAAGCGATGTTGGCTCCCTGAAGCTTATACAGGCTGCGGGGATAGCCCGGATTCTTTGCACATCAGATGGGGGCCCGACACCAAAGATGAGCAATTTGACAAGACTGGAGGAGCGGAAATTGGTACGTTGGTAATTAATAGAAAGACAAGGATCAGTAATCATTGCGAGAGAACCACGGACAAGAAATATCGCCATTTTGCCCAAGGCCGCTCGGAGAAAGTCAATAGGAGGCCAGCTCGAAAGGCGTGGGGACTAACCGTGACGAAGAATGATCGGGAAAGAAGCGGGTGCGGGTTCCTGTAAAAGGGACGATGTGATAGGCTTTTTCGCTGTACCTTGGCCCAAACCCGATGGACTGTAGCCACTACAACTGGCAAGACCAGTGCTCGACCAGGTATTAACTTCAAGCCATGCCCACCATTAGCACAAGCGACGCTAAGCGTGTGTTTTGTGTGGCCGTGTTTATAGTTTTACCGTCGTCAATTCCCACGGACACTGACAACACCCCCGTCGTTCTTTTTGTTTCACAACTCGCTCGTGCCCGTCGTCGACAGTGAAGAACACGTCCTTTCCTTGAAAATATTACCGTACACTGATGGCGGTCCGATCCTTTGCAATCTTATCCGTGCTCCTCTCGGTTGTACTGGCGCAGTCTCCGGTACTGTCTCAATTGACACTCTTTTTCCGGATCCTCACTGATCCTGCTTTCACTAGTTCATTCCGACATCTGGAATCTCCGCCAACTGCAGCAATTTTCTCAACACCTTGAACAATGATGCTGGTTTTACGGCTTGCACGGCACCTTTCACCACAGCCCTACAAGCGGTCGCTCCAAGTGCTAATACCACGTCCCTCTCGTCCGCTGCCATCAATAGTGCTCTGAGTGCGCTGTGCTCGACCTCTGCATTCTCCCAATGTCTCCAGAGTACTATCACCACTCAGCTCAGCTCTTTCTACGCCGCTTGCTCGGCCGAATTGACCTCCGCACCAAACCAAGGGGTCAAGGAGATTTACGACGTCCTCTACTCCTTATTCCCTGTCAAGCAGGCCATCTGTGCCCTGGATGACAACGGAAAATACTGTGCTACCGAACTCTCCAACTCTTCAAGCACAGGCACTGTGGCACTGGTCGATTCAGCAACATCCCAGACGCAGAGTGTGCTGAGCCAATACCTGTTTACCGAAGTCGGTACCAATAGTGTAACCACACGCCGCGATCTTTCCAACACAACTACTGCCCTTGCTCCCAATACCACCACGTTCCTGGATACCAACCTTCTCTTCTTGTTCCTCCAGCCCTCCATGCCGAGCTCCCAGCTCTGCACCACCTGCACCAGGAACATCATAACCCCCTACATTACCTTCGAGTCGGGCTACCCATATGGCCCTGGCATCAGCCACAGTCTACTACTTGCCGGTCAAGTCAGCCTTTATAGCAACATCACTAGCAAATGTGGTGCAAACTTCCTCAATGGTGCTGTCCAGGCTGCCGGTGGCATATCCAGCGGCCTCCTGAGCGGCGCCGCTCCCCGTGCTGGCGGCCATGAGCTCTCTGCTGCAGTTAGTGCGATATTGGGCGTTGCCGCTTTTGCAGCAGCCTCCTTGTGAAGGGTTTGATTCGTGGGAGTATACCATTACACTGGGCTTTCGTCGTAACAAGCTGGTACTTTTTTTGCACTTAGCCATTGATTTTATACGGTTTTCCGGATTGAGCTAAGTGCTTATTTTGTCTTGTATATACCAGGCATTGCTGCAGTACCTGCCGCCTTGGTTTTTACAATAGAGCGTGGTCATTTGACCAAGTATATATCGTGCACGGGTAGGTGAAAGATGCTTAATAAATTTGTGTTGCTTTCCGACACGGAATTTTCCGGCCAACATTCGCCAAAAATGAGGTACACGAGAGAGTTCTTTCATGACCGCCGAAAGTAGACAATTGGCAAGGCAGCGGGGATCTCGAGAGGCGTAGATCTGAAGTGGGGGACAATAAGCTTTCGTCGGGTTTCAGGCAGTGTCAACAATATGAATAACGCATGCAGGAGCGGTCGAGCGCAGATCCAGGAATATTTGCTCATGTTCAATTCCAGCGTTTCAGCCGAACAATCAACTTCAGCCATGTCTACGAGAATACGAAGTTCATGCCGTGCTCGTCTTGGCCAATTGAAACAACAATAAATCGTACAGACGATCTGGCTTGCAATGCTGAAACGGCGTAAGGAGCGTAAAGATGACTTGTTCATTTAGCAAACATTCTATATATAGGGGTACTCACGACTGAATGTCATTGACAGCGGCGATCAGACCTGGAGAATGAGGACAAGCTAGGCCACCTAGACAGCGAATGTAATCACTGCCACAGTTAGGATGTCTAACCCTGCAGTGGTAAAGGGTCGCCCACATTCCCGATCCTGTTCTTGGTATAGCTAGTTGGTACAAGGCAGCCATTTCCCCCGGACTTCTGTCGGCAAAGTTGTGGCGAGAATGTCAAGGGAGAAGTGCAGACAAGACCAAGAAGAGAACGCCGACTTATCGCCGCAGGGACAGAGGTGTCAACAGATATCTGTCTGGCGGGCCACGTCATGAACTCTGGAAAGGAATGGCTCCTTACTTTCATAAAACCTCACGTCAAACGGGCGGAGGACCATGATGGCATAACCTGGATTCGCGAGTACAAAGCGGCGGTATGCACCATCAAAGGTTCGGTGCCGGCGCACGGAGTTCATTGAGCTCAACGAGAACCTGTTGGTAGAAATTAGTTTGTCTGATGGACCCTTTTCTTTATCTTGGCGCTATTTTCTGAACGGGATTGGAACTGACCTCTATTGGTGCATCATGTCAGGAGGCGAGAAAGCGTGCGAGCCAGTTCACCCGCAGCCACACGGAGGTTTGGTTTGGTTCGGTTCACACACTCTGATTTTTTTCGACGCATTAATATTCGTGTCTTCCCGGTCCAATGCTTGGTACGACGGTCCGTGCAGGTGGTCGATTGGCCCTGCGGGCTTCTGGTTCTGGGTATGTTACTTGCATCTTGGCCGACGCGTGTTCACCCTTTTTGTTGCAGAGCTCTCGCTCGGGATCGGCTGGTTGCCTTCCAGGCATGTAATTCTGGTTGTCGCAGAGTAATGAAAAAAACTGACTATAGAGTAGCATCTGCAGGGCTCGTTTGACGCCTTTCCGTCTCTCCAGGGTCCTTCAAATGTACGGAGTTACTGGTGGTCGAAGCCAACAACATCGGAGGCTACAAACCCTACGGAACCTTCCTCCCAACATACGCCAGAGCTGGTCGCACAGGCCAAAACTGTGACATCTCCTGCGACACCCGAAGAAGCGGTTACTTCAACAAGTACACCGTCTGAAACTGAAGCAATCGTTCAAACCACCATTCCTACGTCAGAGTCCATCTCTGAATTGCTCCCGGCCGACGTGTCAGTTTCAGCGTCCGAAATCGCGACCAACGTCATTCCACCATTGCAATATGGGGACTTTGCTACTCTCGGAATTACAAGTTGGTGGCCGTCGGGTATTATGAGCTGGTCCTTCGAGTTGTTGCAAGTGAGCACTGGCATGCCATGGTTCTACACCATCATCGCAGGCACGCTGTTCTGGCGAGCAGCCCTTATTCCCACTGCGTTGACGAGCATACGCAACACCGCACGACTCCGTCCGTATGCCGACCAGATCAAGACACTCGATGAACAAGCTCAGGGAGTCAAGGACCGAGCAGCCCAGATGGAAATCATGTTGAAAAAGCAGAAACTGATGGAGAAGGCAGGCGTGTCCCTCCGATCCATGTTTCTTCCCCCCATTATCCAAATGGTTGGTAATTTTGGACTGTTTTTCGCTATCAAAAATATGGTGCAGTTGCCGGTCGTGCAACTGGCGCAGAGTGGAGTCTGGTTTCTACCGGATTTAACGCTCACTGGTGACTATGTCATGCCCGCACTCGTGATGCTCGCTATGAACGTTCAATTCTCAGTGAGTATTCATCCCCAACCGGGTTAGGTGGCGTCTAATGCTGGACCCATAGGTCATGAAGATGGAACTAGACCCCACAAAGCCTGTCATGGCTCATACTATGAACGTCATGCGAGTGGCCACCTTTGCAACGTTGCCCATGATGTCCTGGATGCCGACTGTGAGCGCATTATTTTTTTATTGGTGAAAATTTGATCACTGACTTGATCAAAGGGATTGTGGCTGAGCATGCTTACCGGCATGGTGCTGTCAATTACCCAATCTTCTTTGCTGAGAGTGCCGCGGATCCGTCAAGCGCTCGCGATACCCCCGGCGACGCCGATGACGCCTGTGACGATGAGAGACACGGGTAGAATGATCTTGGAGTGGTATCGTCGCACGAAAGTGGAGGCTGTGGCCAACCAGGCTGCGAATCAGAGAAAACCCAACTGGACCTCGCTGCCAAGGACATCACGACGCGCCCGGTGACGGTTGGTTGATTGTTGACTACTTAGAGTACAGCTTCTGCGTAATGCATGCATTTAGTTCACCGCTCATGGGGTCTTGGACTGGTGGTTGTTACATAAGCGGAACCCGACCTTCACCCGATCGACGACTTGCAAAGGGGAGCGTTGCTGCTGCGGAAGAACATCCGACTTGAACTGATGTGCTAGACTTACTACGCAGATCCACTGACTTTTTCTCTTCCCCAGCATCCATGTCGTTTACACTTGGTTCAGTCACCGTTCAGGCGCCCGACGCTGTGCAATCTGGCACACCAGTCGCGGAAGAAGAAGAGTTCTACTCATCCTGGTCGCTCTTTCTCGTCTGCCTGCTGCTTATCCTCTCCCTATGGACCTCCTACTATCTTCAATTAAAACGCATACGAGCAATCCATGAAACACTCGTTGCTATCTTTGCAGGCATGTTTGTCGGACTCGTCGTTCGTCTGGCGCCAGGCACGATGATCAGAGAAATGCTAGTGAGTCGACCCCCTTTATCAATCTCCGGCCGTGGTTGCGGACTTGCGATTTCATTCGGCTCGCCCACAAGCTCTTCATGCATTCGAAGAGGCGCCTTTTCCATCTCACGATCGCACAGTTTGGAGAGCTGACTCGTGCTTTAGACATTCAAGCATACCCTCTTTTTCAATCTCCTCCTGCCTCCAATCATATTGAATTCGGGTTACGAGCTAAAACAGGTGAGTGCATGTTGCTCATAACCGATTTTCGGGATGTGTATGGACTGATTGGTTATGCAGGAGAACTTCTTTCGCAACTTTGGCTCTATCCTCACATTTGCTTTTCTGGGAACGGCAATATCCGCCATTGGAGTTGGGTGCGTGGACACGGATCCCAGGGGTCGTTTTCCACATCCCTTACCAGCTTTAGTGCAGAGTTCTCGTGTACATTTATGCATTTCTGGGGCTGGAATCGTTGGACGTCACCTTACTGGAATGTCTAATATTCGGCTCGACGCTGTCTGCCACAGATCCTGTGACCATCCTCGCCATTTTTCAACAGTACAAGGTCGACCCGAAGCTTTACACGATCATTTTCGGCGAAAGTCTTCTCAATGACGCCGTCAGTATCGTCATGTATGAGTGAGTATCACAAAATGTAATTCTCCATATTAGCCCCTGAATATTCCACAGAACACTGACGCAATTCCATGGAACGGAGATTTTCCTATCGTCAATCTTCCATGGAATTGGCATCTTCCTTCTCTCTTTCAGCGTGTCGATGGCATTGGGCGTCGGTTTCGGCCTCGCGATGTCCCTAGTGTTGAAACACTCGTCCCTCAGCCTCTATCCCTCGATCGAGTCCTGCCTTGTTGCACTTTGTGCCTATACTTGCTACTTTTTTTCGAATGGGCTCTCCATGTCTGGCATCGTCTCTCTCCTCTTCTGTGGGATAACGTTGAAGCACTATGCATATCACACCATGTCTCGTAGGACGCAACGCACGACCAAGTACATTTTCTCGACGCTTGCGCAACTCTCGGAGAACTTTATCTTCATATATCTTGGCCTCTCCCTTTTCACAAGCCCGCCGTCCTCTGAACGCGTAACGAATTACGTGAAGCCTCTCTTCATTGCCGTCACTACTGTCGCCGTCATCTTCACTCGTTATGCTGCCGTCTTTCCGTTATCCGAGGCTATCAACTTCTTCACGAAGCATGCCCGCGGACAACGCAATGAAGAACTCCCCCATTCGTATCAGATGATGCTATTCTGGGCGGGCTTGCGTGGCGCCGTCGGTGTTGCCCTGGCAGCAGGGTTCAAAGGTGACAACGCGCAGACCCTGCGCATCACGGTCCTCGTTGTTGTCGTCCTCACGGTTCTCGTATTTGGCGGAACGACCGCTCGGATGCTCGAAATCCTCGGTATTAGAACAGGGGTAGAAGATGAGGCCGCGAGCAGCAGCGATGAGGATGGTCCCACTGAACGCCTCTCTTGGTCTGGCCGTCGCACGTCTGGCGGATGGAACCGGCACGCCGACGACGCCGCGTCATACTTGTCAGCATCACAGCAAGGATTCGCTCGTGCAGCAGGGCGAATCGGGACGCATTACACTCCACATAGTTACAATCACCACGTCCAGGCACTGTCCTCTCCTATCGCCACCAACGTGTTTTCGATGGCGTCCTCGGATTCGTTCGATTCGGATGCGGAGGTTCTTCCGATGGCTGCGACATCTGCGGACCCTGAAGGACGTGCTGAGGTTGGTCATGGTGGTCACCAGGAGCAGGGGAGCCCTGCGGCGGCGGTCGGAGAAGACGGGAAATGGTTCCAGACGTTGGACGAGCGGTATTTATTACCCCTTTTCTCGAATGCGACGGCCAGTCGGACGTTCCACGCCCGTCGTGCACGTCGGAACGCCTCCGTCGTCAACATACAGAGCCCAGGTCTAAACGGAAACCCTCACGATTCCGAGGATGAACCCGATAGCCCGGCAGTTGACCTCACAGCCCACCCTTCGACAGGGTCGCCTCCCCAAGAATTTCCCAGGACACAGTCCCCTGAAGAACAGAGCCGTTCAGAACGCGGGCTAGGCACGCCGACGTTGCGAAATGGGGTTGGAAGAGAGGATGGACCGAGTCGGATATCATAGAATTAGCGATGTATGTACATACTTGGATCGTGTTTTACATTTGCCACATAGACTCATCTGGCCGACCCACGTCGAAACAGGCACAAGTGACTTCCACACTGTTACGGACCGTCGCCGTGTGTGCGACGGTGGCCAAAAGTGAACTAGCCTGAGTGTAGAGCAAGGAGGTGTCCATGCCAACGACTTGCAACTGCCTCGCAGGGTTAGTGTTCGAGGCTTGAGGTTTTCTCCTGGGATAGGTAATCCAAGAATATATATAGTCAACTCTCTCATGACCCATACTCCTTGGGAGACTTCGGAACCACTAAAAATCTGAATTGAACATAGTAGCAAGTATTGTAATAGTATGACCTCTGTTCTCTATAAGACATATGATAGTTTGGCTACTAGGGCTGTCTGAAGGGTATGGGCTACGAGAGTTGACTGTATCACTTTACACACACACACACACACACACATTGCTTTATAAGATACCTACACTCCCTAGATGTGATCGAAGGATATTTTCCCGAACTGAAGGGCAACATTAATAAGCTTCCACCAAGACCGCGCAGGCACTCACCGATGACCAGTGTGGTTGCGGTTGCCTCGGTATCCTGAGACAGACGGTCAGGAGGTCAGGGTCTGAGTAAAAAAAAAGAGAGAAAATATAGTTTCCCCGGGAAGGAACAGGCACAGGGAAGAGGGTGATAATCGGTTGGATAGACTCACGATCACCGATGTGGAATGGACAAATAGTGGCCGCGGTGCTGGTGAATGTAACTTGAAGATTTCTTTGAAATGTGACTGAAAGTCTGCAAAGCGCAACAGAAACGCCGTGGCAAAGGCCGGATGTGATCAGATCCAGCGCACTTCAAGATGAGGCGGATTGGACGCACATTTCACAACCGTCGCTGTATCGTTTTTCCGGTCTCTGAACCTCGGAAAAGAATCTCTTACACGGACCCCTCGCTTGAGTTTATTGTGGAGGAGGTCACATTTGTTGAGAAATAGAATTATTTGCGTCTTCGCGAGTAACGGGGAGGAGCAGACAGAACGCCAGAGTTGATAGCTATCCTCCAACCGGTTTACTTTTGAGTCTTCACGCAGCCTCTCGTCGAAACAGGATATTGGGGATAGAAATATGATCGCATCTACATCATCGAAGTAGGATGCCCAAACCGCTCGCTGAAACACGATGTTCGGTGAACGCTGAGATTTCATGGCAAAGTACTTACAGAAGATCTTGTACCACCAACGTCATACATTATCCATTCCCTTGCTTGACCTAAGGCTACATGATGAAACATTTTTGCGAGGGTCATCATTAAATAACAGTGGGCATAATCAACCAACCTTCTTCCATGAAAAACTTGTGCTCCTGAACGCCAACAGTCCGGAGTCGAGCGCGAACAATATCGTCGTCACTTGGTTCGTAGCCTGAAGAAGCAATTCTCTCGATATCGTTCAAAAAACTTGAATACGTATCAGCAACAAGGAAAACGTAGTCGTACTCAACACTCACAAGCCGGGAGAGTCCTCGATGTGTGCTTTCCGGTGGGTCAGAATTTGCTGAACCACGTCGTCGTCCCAAAGGTTCTTCATATCGTCCTTGCAGCCAACAAGAACGTCGGTGAATTCGTACTTTTCCTCTTCCCTCCGTCGCAGAATGGGTTGAGGGCAGGTACCATCTTTCCGCACCAGCTGCAGCTTCTCCAACGCAGGTTTCCAGCCGCTCCTCGAAACGATCCCAAACTCTTGGCGATGGACTTCGCCTGCCTCGCCTTGCTCAACCGGCGCAGGGGGGATGCAAGAATAGATTTCCTGGGACCCTGGGCCAAGCCTCTTCTCCAGATCGGCCTGAACTCTTCGTAGAGGTGCGAGGCGTAGCTTCAGCAAACGGTGTTTGTCAGTGAAGCAATAGACACGGGTATGGGATGAAGGTTCCCAGTCGTGGCCCGAGACGTATTCTGGGCTAGTAGAACGTCTGTCGCCGTCTGACAGAGACATCTCACGCAACAGTGCATCAAGAACATCGATAATGTTGCGGATGAGATTGAGGAAGATCACCGCACGCCAGGCTGCCTTGTCCTCTGCCCATTCACGGCGAGCATACTGCAGTTGAAAATCTGGTCATATGGCAACGTCAACACATGGAAGATTGGATGGGGGATGGAGAGCAGACTTTTCAATGTGGCTGACTTGCCTGGTGGTTGAGGGTGATCAGGTGGGAAGTGAGGTGGCTGGACACGCGGACATACCACTTTCGCTCTGACCCAGGAGAAGGACCTTGACTGGCTTCTTCTTCTTCTTCAAGGCTATACGCTCTTGTCGAAGCTGTTCGTCAATACTCTCGCTCACCCTTCGAGCCTCGGCCTCAGCGCGCTCACGGGCGCCCTTTGCTTCCGGACACTCGTTGGGAGGAGGTGCAAGGATAGACGCGAAAGGGTCATCTGAGTTAAGGCGTACCATGATTCAGAGAACCTTGAAACACACAATTGGACGGACTGAGAAGAAGAAAACGTTAATATATAGAGGGATGAGCCTCAACGAATTTGCCGACAACGGTACCAGTCAGTGACTATGAAACCGAAACTCTAGTGAATGCGGCACCACGGAATATACAACCGAGCGCTTATGACTTGAACTTTGAAATCATCACGATGGATCACCTTTTTTTTCATTTCACTGAGCAACAGATCAACAACGTGGTCGCGAGTTATCACGTAAAATGTGTTTCAGCCTCGCGCCCGCTACCATCGCAGACGAAAACCTTAGCAACAGGCACGCACCTTCCCAGTGGACGTCGTTTCGAGGTCCCGTATCTTATAGTGCTTGGTTCTACCAAAATCCTAGTAAACCAAATTTTAGTACATAAATGCTGGCGGTGGAGCGTAGCGGCCAGAGTAGGAGTGTCGAGGGTCCGACCGGAAGATGCCGCAGTAGCAGTTGTTGTCCTTTCCGCATCTCTCTCAGAGCGTTCGATTGGGGCAGTCGCCCTCGTCTCATCCCGGCCGGTCCAGCAGGTCACGTCGTTTTTTTTTTTTGGTAAATTACAGAAATGCATCGAGAAGCTTGATTTGGCGCACACACTCGTATATACATACCAGAATATCATTCATACTCTCGATCGCCGTGATGCAATACCAGCCGCAGACGAAGACCTTGACCTGTCGGATGATCAAAATGAAGACCCACACGTCCTCGTTGATAACGCGAGTTGTGCGAAGATCCCTACGCTCCCTCCGACAGCTATGAAGAAGCAAAAACAAGGTATTTTGACGCATATATCCTATGAAAACTCACTTGACAGTCCCAGCTGCCAACGAAGAGCCCATCGTAGCACCAAAGGAGGCGCCCTTTGTCCATCTCCCGTGGTTGCGGACTTGCGATCTCATTCGGCTCCCGCCCACAAGCTCTTCATGCGTTCGAAGAGGCGCCATCTCCATCTCATGTTCGTACGTTTTGAGGAGCTGACCGTCGTGCATACCCTCTTTCTCAATCTCCTTCTGCCTCCAATCATATTGAATTCGGGTTACGAGCTAAAACAGGTGAGTGCGTGTTGCTCATAACCGATTTTCGGGATGTGTATGGACTGATTGGTTATGCAGGAAAACTTCTTTCGCAACTTTGGCTCTATCCTCACATTTGCTTTTCTGGGAACGGCAATATCCGCCATTGGAGTTGGGTGCGTGGACACGGATCCCAGGGGTCGTTTTCCACATTCCTCACCAGCTTTAGTGCAGAGTTCTCGTGTACATTTATGCATTTCTAGGGCTGGAATCGTTGGACGTCACCTTACTGGAATGTCTAATATTCGGCTCGACGCTGTCTGCCACAAATCCTGTGACCATCCTCGCCCTTTTTCAACAGTACAAGGTCGACCCGAAGCTTTACATGATCATTTTCGGCGAAAGTCTTCTCAATGACGCTGTCTGTATCGTCATGCATGAGCGAGCATCACAAAGCACATTACCCCCTGAATGTTCTACGGAATGCTGACGCAATTCCACGGAACGGAGATTTTCCTATCGTCAACCCCCACGGAATTGGCATCTTCCTTCTCTCTTTCAGCGTGTCGATGGCATTGGGCGTCGGTTTCGGCCTCGCGATGTCCCTAGTGTTGAAACACTCGTCCCTCAGCCTCTATCCCTCGATCGAGTCCTGCCTTGTTGCACTTTGT